>PVJI01006675.1:0-84744 GCA_004026765.1 Micronycteris hirsuta | reverse complement strand
CAGGGTACTTTCATCCTAAACACTCCATTACAGGGGACAGAGGGAGCAATCTCTTGCTATTGTAGCCAAAAATTTTCATCTTGTCAATATTTTTGGACCTCTCAGTAACACAATCAATTACTCCCTCCATCTTGAAACACCTGGTTCACTTGGCATCCTGGACACTACGCTCTCCTGTCTGCCTTGCTACTTCAGGGTCAGCTCCTCCTCAGTAGCTCAATTATTATTATTTTTTGCTTTGCTAAATTTTCAGCATTACGTTGCTGAAAGACAGTATTGTGCCCTTTTCCTTTTGCTCTGTGTATTCCCTCCAAGTCATCTTTTCCATCCCCATAGTTTTATGTTTTTTATACATGCTATTGATGCTCACATTTTTTTCCTTCAACCTGGATGTCATTGCCCAGGGCTCCAGACTCTTACCTATCACCTGCCCTGGGAAGTCTAACACACATGCCAAGTTAAACACAGCCAGCAGACCCCTTGATTTCACCCTCAAGCTCCACCCCCAACACCACCACCACTGGTCTTAAAAAATATATCATCATTCACCTAGTTACTCAGTCTAAATATTTAGAAATCATGGTTGTTGTTTTTTTTCTTTTCCTCTTCATACCACATTCAATTTATTGATACTGTTGACTCACCTTTAACAATACACTGTAAATCAAGCCCTGGCTGGTGTGGTTCAGTGGAATGAGTGTCGGACTGTAAACCAAAGGGTCTCTGGTTTGGTTCCCAGTCAGGGCACATGCCTGGGTTGCAGGCCAGGTGTCCGGCAGGGGGCACTTGAGAGGCAACCACACATTGATGTTTCTCTCCCTCTTTCTCCCTCCCTTCCCCTCTCTCTAAAAATAAATAAATAAATACATCTTTAAAGGGAAAAATGAAAATTAATTTTTAAAAACAATATACTGTAAATCAAATCACCATTTTACATTTCTTACTACCTTATGTCTAAATCACAATCACAGTTCTTGCAAAATACATAGTTTCTTTATAAGTCTTTCTTCTTTCACTGTTCTTACCTGAAATCTAGCTTTAGCCCAGCATTTACAAAGATCTTTTCCAAAGGTAAGTAAAATCTAATCCTTCCTCTTGATCTACCTTCTCTGTCAAAGGTAGAAAATGCCAATTCCTTATCTTCACATACATGGGCTGACTCAGCCCAACTGCTGCTTACCTCTCTAAACCCACCTCCAACCACTTTTTGTATGGCTTACATCACTCCAAACTAACTCTTTCTTGACACTTACTCAATACCTAGTTTTTCCTACTTTAGAGTCTTTCTACATTTCCCCTTTTTTCTTGCATGTACTTTCCCTAGATATTCACGTAGTCCACCCTGATTTCCTTTAGCTCTTCATTTAATTATTGCTGAAAGAGGTCATCTCAGCCATGACTCCGTTTCTCCATCATGGTTTTTATGAAAGGTAAAATCAAGACTGTCATGCAAATGTAAAATATATAAAAAAAAGTCAAAGACTTCACTTAGTTCATTAATTAGAAGGAACCAGTAAAATGTTACAAATAGTTTCAAAGAGAATTCAAAGTACCGTACATATGTAGACAATAGGCAATTCTGAAGTGAACTTGTAAATAGATGCCAAACCAGTCCATACATAAAACAATAATCAACAGCATCCACTAGATACAATTTATATGTATTTTAAAAACACAGTTTTTATTATTAGTAGTTGTCTACAACTTAGAATTATAAACTAGCTCAAAGGCAATGAAAGGCAGACGTTACTTGGAAGAGCACACTCACAGGACCCTCAATAATCTTTAGCCCACTTCAGCATCTTTCATAATGAATACTGACATGTGCTACTCTCCTCTGTGCCTTTATTGTCCCCTGTTCAACTTATTATTCTATGAAAATATAATATATGTTCACATTTTTATTGTCTGTCTCCTGTGTTAGAATACAAACTCAAGAGAGCATAAAATTTAAACAGTTTCTGGCATATAATGGATGCTCATAATTTGTTGAAGGTGGAAGGAATGCATATATTTTATAATGGATATTAAGAATTATCTGTTAATATTTTTAATGGGTAAATCATGACTCTCATCAAAATACAAATTAAATATATGTCAAAGATTTTATTTAACTCTCAGTTACCAGTTAAAAGTAGTCTAAAGAAGAATTCAGAGTAAGTATACATATATAGGAAATCAAGAATGAGGAAATAAATTGGTTATAAGTGCAAAACTGGCTTGAGGGGATAATTCAATAGGCAAATTCACTTGCATGTCTATGGAAAATAATCACTGGTGTTACTATCAATTTTCTACAAATTATAGAGCTTTAAAATAGCTCAAATATAAGTAAAATGTGCAGGTAACCTGAAATTCTGGACAAGACATCTGGTGATCTTTTACTTAATTTTAAAATCTTTCACAATTTTTCTAGATAACATAAGCTATAAAAATATAAGAACAACATTAGTATAAGAATTATCCATATGTGGAGAACATACCTAAATTCTGAATGCTAGTCCTCTCCTTAATTCTTTGTACCTTCATTACTACCTATCAATTATCATACAAAAATCTAAAAAAATCATAAGCCAAAAATGTGATTTTTTTACCATTAATCTTGTATTTTTAGGTTATGTTTTGCTAATTATTTAACCTGTCTTAGTTTACAGAGTAATTAAATCAAGTGTTGTTTGGATCTGTATAGAGACTTGTCAGCTTTTCTCTCTTTCTTAGCTATATTCCTCCCTTACGTCGGTTTTCTCTCTCTCCTAGGTAGTAGGTTCTTGGGCACAGGTATTGTGGCAAATGACTTCCATTTTGAACATGAATCCATACATATTGCAATTTTCAAGAAACAATATAATATCATGTACTGAGACAGAATTCTGGAAGTGGTTTATGTGTGCTAGAATCTTAATTCTAATAAAAAAATATAGACCACTCACTCCAAGATTTACATAATATAATGAATAAGAGGTTTGGGTCAACCTTCATGAATTTGATAAAAAAAATAAATTTATTATACATCTGACTGTCCACAGGTATAGATAATTACCTACAGAGAATTTCCGGTCAATTCTGCTAATGTTCTCTGGTGTATATTGAAAGTATCTGGTGATAACACTGGTCCATTCTGGATCCTGATTTGTCCCTCACACTATTTTTGCCTCATGTGGTCTGACTGAGCTGTCAGCATATTATTTTAGGCTCTTCTTGCTGTGTCTTAGACTTTATTTTCTGCATTGCCCCAAAGTAGAGCCTCTGCTCACTGAGTCTTTATAACAACCTATAATAGCAATTCAAGAAGATAAATCTGCCTCTAAATGTGGATGCTGTTAGAGTCTTCAGTTATCCCCCTTCTTTAGCTAGGCTGCCTCAGTCATTTTAGCTCTCATACTAAAGGTGTAAAACATTTGGTGAGAAGAATATCTTCCTGATTGGAGTCCAGAATGAAAAGAGAAATAATAATATAAGAGCCCTGTCAAACTATTTTGTAATAATATCATTACACATGCCCCAACCAATAGCAGTAGATCAAAATATTACAATTAAAACAATTTACACTCGATATAGTATCAGTGATACTACTGTACCTTACAAATTACTGATCATTAACACAATTTACAAATAGAGCATCAAGTATCTTATAGATTACATTTGAACCTTTACAACCTTAAAACATGTCCTGAAAAATTGACTTTTTCCAGGACTATGTGAATTTGTATGGTTTTCAGTAATCTATTTATTCTTTTAGCTTCTTATCCACTTCTCTTAAATATTGCAAAGAACATTAATAACAGAGTTTTCATGACCTCAGATCTGTTTAACAGTGATTGTAATCAACAATTTGATACAAAGTTAAACTGCAGAGATGATACATGATATGATTGAGTCATTACCAGACAGTAACTGGTGTAGGCCATGGGAGAACATTGTAGCATTGGAATATGGTCTCCATAAATCGGTAACAAAACTCATGCATGGTAAGGACTAGAAATAAACACTACTTGTATATTGACTTGTATGTGTGTGAATGCATGTGTATATGGGTATGTGTGGCTGTACACACCTGTGTGCTCATATTATTTGTCTTCTCTTATACCCTTTAGTCTTTATAATAAAATTTCATAGCAGTGCCAGTACATTTATGTAAGTACAAATTGATTTAATTTTATGTTTTCTAATCAATAATACTTTTCATTAATATGTATCTGCATGCAAACATATGTGTATATGACAAGGCCTGTGCAGAAAGTGTTCAGCCATTGTTAATATAATGATAATGGTTTGTGTGACATTGATACAACCTGGCAGCCAAGGAGAGTGGACTGGACTGTGCATGTGGGAACAATGGTGACTTCACTGTACTAGTCACCGGAGGTGGTAGGTAGATGCCATTGAGTGATCATGTGTACTGTGTGACAATCTCATTCAAAATGAACAGGTGGAGTAATTGATCTCCATCAAATTTTGTGTTAAGCTTCAACATTCCTCTGCAGAAACTATTTGCATGATTCAGAAGGCTGCAGCTATGGGCACCTGATGACGGGCAGCTTCATCACAAATATGCACCTGCTCATGCATCACATCTCATGCAAAGATTTTTTTTTTTTGGTAAAACATCACATCACCCAGGTGATTCAGAACCCTATAGCCAATATTTGGTGCCCTGTAACTTCTGGCTTTTCCCAAAACTATGAGTAAAATCACCTTTGAAAGGGAAGAGATTCCAGACCATTAATAATATTCAGAAAAATACAACAGGGCAGCTGATGGCGATTGGGAGAACAATGTGAGTTCCCAAGGTGCCTACTTTGAAGGGGACTGAGACGTCATTGTCCTATGTACACTGTTGCTTGCATCTTCTATCTTCTTCAATAAATATCTCCATTTTTCATACTACATGGCTGGATACCTTCTGGACAGACCTCGTATATGTATTTGTATAGATATCGGTATATGAATATATTGGTTTCATCAGAGTTTTTAAAAGTGGTTTTTCAATAACAATTGATCTAAAACTAGTAGGGATTAACTAGAGAATGTTGAAATAATAAAGTCAGATACTAAATATATCACAGAGCATCTGATTCTAATGGTATAGTTCTCAGCATTTTAGTGTTTTTTTCACTCTTCCACAAGGTTCTTCACGATTTAAGTCTGAGTGGTAACAGAAAGTTCTGGAAAGAGTATCATCTAATAGATACAAGATGCTCTGCAAGTAAAAGCACCATGATAATGAAAGAGCAATTCCTCCAGGAAGCCTTGACTGACATTCTCTCTGAGATGTCCTAACACATTTTACATATAATTGCTTGCCTCTGGGCTTGTGACCCTCAAGGGAACAAGCTCTTTGGAGTATAGGATCTGGGATTTTCCATGTATTTCCTTCATTCATAGTGCACTTCATACTATGCTCTCTGCCTACTATATTCTCTGAATATAGTGCTCAATCTATACTGGCTGAATGAATGGGGAAAAATTAGGTAAGAGACTAGCTGAAAACAATTTGCCTAAGGAATCAGCCTTACAATCAATACAAGATGAGAACAACCATTAGAACTGATAAATATATACCTCCGTTAAAATATTTTGCCTTATAATCATCTGAATAAAGGTTAAGAAAACATCAATTATTAACATTAATATAAATGGGCTTGGTAATACATAGGAGCAAGGGTTGAAAGTATTTTTCCTAATTTAGAATGAAATATAACATATTTTAGATCAACTTTATTAAACGCATTCTATGTAACATGTACATCTATGGGATTCATGAAGAGTCCTGAGCACTGTCAAAGATAGGAAGACAGATTAAAGGTTTGTCAAAGAAGCAGAACATCATATGAGCAGTGTAAGATAGTCAGTAGGCTACAGAACATGTGGACTTTGGAGAGAAACAGTAGATCAGTAATAATTGAGTTGGCTCTTCCTTTGTCATAACATCTACTGATCTGATTAGTTAGGAGGTTTTAGATACATGTGTTTTTATCTCAGAGAAGTTAATAAAAACACTATAGTACCTGAACTTGAAGAAATACATGTCTGGAGTAGGAAAGCAAGGATATGTATCCTCAATCTGAAGTAGTGAAATTTAATTTTCTTAGAAATAGAGTGAAAACTCAATGCTGCAAAGTTTCCAAACAATACCATTCTACTCTGAGTTGTGATAACAGATTTTGCAAGGTATAGTTAAGCAGTTATGGACATAGAATAATTCATATGTACTTTTTTTGTTCTGTTATATTCTTTATGTATCTTTTGTTTTATATGTTTACTTGACATCTTCCTTTTCTGTGTGCACACAATGTGCTGCATGTACAAAACATATAAAAGTCATGTGACATATTTGAATATGCATATCTATGTTTAAACATTTAATAAACTATTCGATGTGTAATGTGTGCTAGACATTAGATGAAGACCTCAAGGGAAATAAGATACAGTCTGGCTTCCTGAAGCCGGTGTCAGCGTGGCAAGATGAATGTATTAACAAGAATTAGAGCATGAGTAAACAAGCATTGATAGCAATTTACATCACAATCCATTGAAGTCCAGGAAAAGCGATGCTTCAAGGTGTTTATCGAAGGAAGTCGAGAAAGGCTTTACAGACATTCAGCACATGAATGCAGTGTCTAAGAGAGAGAAAGAGCACAGAGGCATAAAACGGAAAGAGGCAATGTCAGATCGGAAAACAGCATTTGCAAAGCCATGAGAGTGAGTCACGTTTGGGAAATCACATGCAGATTAATATGATGACCTATTTACAGGAACATATAAATATGTACAATTTAAATATATGTGTGTATATTGTTTTTTCCCCTCCAAGTTTGGATACGCACATTCTCTATTTTTTCCCCTCATAGCGGGAAGGAAAAAAAATGCCTTGGTTTTCAAGGACATACAGAAAAAACCTGGCTGCTACTTCCTCAAAGCAATAAAGCAACAGAACTATATAATTCAATCCAACAGCTACAGGATACTCTACTCCTCTTCATTACTCCATAAAACATGTTACCTATTTGCAAGGAAGATGATTCACTTTCAAATCGGTATTCCAAACTACTCTCATAAAACGGAGGTGCTTCCTGCTTGAATTCTATTATTTATTTATTTATTTTAGTATAGCCATGGTTGTGCTTTCTTAATTTTCTTAAAAAAAAACCACACAACAGGAAGGATCAAATCAAGTCAAATCATGATTTACTGGTTTCAGCTTTATTAAGAAAGCACTTTGTCATTTCTTCCTAAACACCTTAAAAGGCATTTACATCACCAACGATACCCAAGGGCACATGAATCTCTGCAGGCTATGTTTGATGGAATTCTTTCACCAGGTCTGACAGTACAGAACATAGCACTGAAGCTTACACCTCGCAAATATAATTTGGAGTGTTAATTGGAAAGGACCTAGCTGACCCTGTGATTTCTGCTCTCCAAGAATTGGTGACAAGGTGCTCCATCCTTCCTTCTGAAGTCTATTGGATAGGAAAAGGTGAGGATTGTAGGGTTTCTAGCTGGGAAGGAACTAGATACATAATATGGGAGACAAGAGAAATGTAAAGAAAGAGTTGTGATTGCTTAATGAAAATAAATGAATGTAAATTATAGCACTTCTGAAAGTTTAAACAAATGATCTAAGAATGGCTAGAGCTTTCCAGTTTCTATTGAGGATGTCTTTAGATAAGGTGAAGAAAGGAAACTTCTAGAAAAGTCAAGCACAACAAAAGGAAGGGGACTGGTCACTTCTCAGCAGGAAGTCTAAGGGAATAAGGGAGGCACCTAATTTCTGATTACAAAATACTGATCTGTATTCTGAAAATAATAGTTAACACCTACTAAGTAAATACAAATGTCAGCTGCAGTCCGGAAATAATAGTTAACACTCAAGTGAATACAAATGTCAGTTTGCAAGTATTAAAAGTTTCAGTCTCTCAAAACCTTCTGAAGCAGAATTCAGTTGTCACCTCATACTGCAGAATAAAAAACAAACAAACAAACAAAAAAAAAACCCACAGGGAAAAGCACATTCAATTCCCTAATTGGCTTCAGAGGCTGCCTGAGATTGATTACTGGGAAGGGTCACTACTACTTCTTAGTTTTCTAAAACAAGAGAAGGGTGTTTTTATAAAACAAATATGTATGTTCTTTTCCTTTTGTAAAACTAGGATGGAATTAAAATTGTTATGAAAATGTCAGCAGTTTGAATGCTGGCTAAACTTTTGATTATTAGATGCAGTTGAGGACACAAAGGTGGATCAATTACAGATGCTGAGCATTTTGAGTTCTGTAAACTGAAAATCACCATTGATACCTCAGTGGTACAGCGTAGAATCTTAACATCAAAGAAAAGCATCTTCACCACCATCAAGTGGAGTGACTACTTAACTTGTTAATATAATCATAAACTCCTAGGGTCTAGGTATTGATGTTTGAATCCTCATGTCCAAAGTCCTGCCTAATGATTAGTGAGCCAAGACATCTTTGGTGAGCAGCAGCCACTATCTTCCAGAGCAGTACGTTCCATCTTTGCAAAGGCCTATTGCAAAGTAGTTATTCATTACTTTGAACTGAAACCAATTCCTCTGTAACATTTATAATTGGAGACAATTCTACTTTGGGCAAAAATTCTCCTGGGAGGATCCATATATTCTCCTTATCAAGTAATAAAATACTGGATATTTCTGTTTTATAAAATTCTCTTTAATTAGTAGCTGATAGTGTTGCAAAAATCACCGTTTGTAAAGGAGGAAATGTTGAATTATTTAAAGTGCTGAAAGGTTTTTTAATGGTTGCCCATTTATTGTTTAAAAATTACTATTTATAATGTATATGGAAAGGTGGACTGAACCAATGTATTGTGTTTTCAAAATTCTCAATGTTTACTTCAGCCATCCTTAGTAATTGAAAAAAGAAACTGTGTACAAATTTTGTATTATATGATCGATTATTATAACATTAAAGGAGAAATATGACAGAACAAAACATAATTTTTCTCAGAAATAACATGGGATTATTGACAATTTAAATTGTTTAAGTCTGCCTATTCCCCTCTCTCCCCTTGACTACAGCTTTTGAAGTGCACTTATTCTATGTTTCATCGTATAAATGTGGGGGAAAAGTGTGTTAAGGAGATAGACCAGAAAGATTCTTAAATAGGGTTGTTTTTGTCCCTGAGGTCACATCTTCCAAATGCCTCTAGGTCAGGGAGCTGTCTTCCTCTCTTACCCTGCAAAGTTAGATATGTGTACCATCCAGACCAGGCAAAACGAGGAGCTTCACTTTGAAATTTTATAAAATATGATCTGGGGTAGAAAGAAATCAAGTTTCTGCAGCGCAAACAAGGGCCTTCTAAGCAAACCACAAGCGCCTGAGGGCCCTGGAGAGCGAGAGCTGTGGCCGGTGGAGCAGAAGAAGTCATGACGGAGGAGAAGGAAAGGGACCGAGGAAAGACAGGCTCATGCTGTTTACTTCCTTTTGATCACTTATCTCAGGCATGAAAGTACTGCTTAAGGAAAGAAAATCTACCCCATGTAAAAGTCATGGGATATGCAAGGAGAAATACTTGTTTAGATTATATGCTATGCAATGAAATAAGAAATTGAAAGAATTTTTCTTGTAAGGCTTCTATCAGTACTGACTACTAAATAGATTGTGAAAATTCTCCCAGCTCCTGGTCTTAAAGTTTTATAGATGTTCCTGAAATGTTCATTTAGCTCACCTCTGCTAACAGATTGAGCAGAATGATTTATGAACAGGGCTGATTTCCTTACGATTGATGGATGTTTTATTCACTTAATGATCACTGGCAAGTAGAAGCTACTATAAAACTGGACATGTAACTAATAGGACTTTTTAGTTCTATTGTAAAACACAATTTGTGAGCTTTCTTCATTTTTAAAGACATAAAGCCTTAAAAGAAAGCTTTCACATTTTCCACGTACTATTTTAACTTAGATCATGTGTCAGAATACTTGACTGCTATGTTTTCAAACAATATGAATACAAGTGAGGATAGATAACATATTAAGGATGAATAATATACTGAGCTTCATATAATTAACAAAGAAAATCTGCAACAAAGTGATAGAAACCACTTTTTCAAAATTATTTACATAAATGAATATTATATCCAAGAAACTGATATTAAATAATATTGAATGCAAGTTGTATTCACTGTATACCACATATTATATGTCATTTTCAGGTGTTCTCTTATTTATTTTAAATGTCCTCTTAATATAATTTGCTGTTTTTATTCATAGGATATAAATCTGTGTGACTATAAAAGATGCAAGGTGTCTACCAGATATTATTCTCTAATTCAGTAATTCAAAGGCTTTTGTCAAATGTACTCCTACACCAGTGATTTACAGTGAGTATGGTGAGGCGGGTCAGTGCCTGACATTGTTTTGTATTTAACAGAGGTCATCAGAACACCACAGTTGGTCGTGTGGCTCCTGATGTCTCAATATCATCTGGGTACAGAGGAGGTTGAGCTAGCTGATGTCCAAGGACTCTGACATCCCATAAGCTATACAGTGCTATAAATTCTGAATGTAAAATGAAACACTCCACAAATTTAAAACAGAAAACTGTAAAATGACTGACATTCCCTTCAAAAACTTATTACATCTATTTTAAAACCACACACTTTAGGGATTATATAGGGATTTGGTATAAAACTTTTTAAGTCTCAGATTCCAAAACACAAGGCCAAGGACATTTCTCGCTTTCAGCGTACAGCTTAACTACTATGAAGCATGGGTATAGAGCAAAGCATGATGGCCGTGTAAAAATTTACCAAAATAAAATAAATCAATTTCTTTTTGTAGTGCCCACTTCCAAGGTAAGGGGGGAAGTATTAGAGATGCTGATTTTACACATACTAAAGATGGACATATTCCTAAAAATAAAATGAGAAGGTTCAGATTCCCATGCGTGTTACCATTTATAACATAATCATTTTAAATTTCCAGATATCAGACAATGCCTTTGCAGGGAGAAATAACTTTGAATTGAATTTGTTGTTAACCTATAAATATAACCTATCTATTTTTTAATGTTTTTATTTGAATGACAGTGTTCTTTAATGCAAAAAGCCCAAAACAATAATACAAAAAAAAAACCCACAATCTGATATTAACAAGAAAAAGAAGAATTAGAAATTATTTCATGTAGGTGTTTTTTCATTTTCTCTCCACCTCACTAAACTGCTAGTATTACACATCAGGAGACTGGACCATATTTAAGAGAGAACAGCTAAGAAAGAAGGTCACCTGCAGCAAGTGAAACACTTTGAGGTTATCATTTGACTGTTTTCTAATCTAACAGTTGTAAAGAACAGAAGGAAAAGCTAATCCTTTTGACAGAACTTGGAAACATAGGGTCTTGATACTGTCTTCTCATCATACTAAAAAAAAAAAAAAAAGGAAGAGAGACTTTTATTTTTTAGAAAAGGATGCCCTTAGCATTTTTTGCAAAGTGAAAAACAGCACTACAGATGGAAGATTAAATTAGAGGTATCAGAAATTACAACAAAATAGAAACAGAGGCACAGGTACATGGAACAGACTGACATCTGTCAGAGGGGAGAGGGGAAAAGGGGACTGGATGGAAGAAGGGGAAGGAATTAGCCAAGAAATATATGCAGAACCCATAGACACAGACAAGAGTGTGGTGATGGCCAGAGGGGAGGGAGCTGAGGGATGGGTGGTGGCGGGCAAAGGGGAGTAAAATGGGGATATCTGTAATAGTATCAACAATAAATTAATTTAAAAAAAACAAACAGAAACAATCAAGGTTGTTACATCGATTAATGTTACACTTAGCTGCAAGCAAGTAAAGATCCTACGAAACAGTACCTCAGACAAGACTTGATTTCACACTTAAGAGAAGCCGAGAGAGTCTGGAGGGGATGAAGCTGAATAATGACTTCATCAGAGATGCCATTTCTGCAAACCATTCTTCACTGGAAGAGCATTTTGCCTTGTGTCACAAGATGATGGTGTCGCATCAAATACCAAGGAGGGAGGTGTCAGGAGGGTAAAATCAAAGGGCCACGAAAGGCAAATCTGTCTCATTTCATCAGAAAACCAAGAGTTCTCCAAGATGCCAGACCCAGAAAATTTCCAGTTATATATCATTGGTATGGGACCCACGGCTACTAGCAATAGCCATCACTGGCCGTGGAGAATGAGCTTACCATGATGGATCACGTCCAATCATGACTCACCTGCTGTAGTTGAATCCCTTCTGTGTACTAACGCAGCAAGGACTGGTAGTCCCATCATTCAAGAAGGGAGGCAGAGCAGATGATGCTAGGCAGGCAACGGACTTGCGTTCTTATACTCCAACCAATTTACATTTCTGGTGCTATTTTTTTAATCAAAGGAAGGTTTTTTTTTATCTTGTTGATGATTATTATATAGTTTTCTTCATAAAAATATCAAAAACAGTTCCTTTGAACTGTCCTAGCCTTCTCCTAAAAGCCAACATAACTGTGGCTTTGGAGTTTAAAGCCGACTTGAAGAATCACAATGAATGCAAGGCAATCTTAAAAACCATAGACAGTACTCTGTATAGCAGCGCATGAGAAGGAAACAATTCTCAGCCTGGGAAATGGGGAAATCACAGTGTTATTTTGTTTTGTCAAAGACACTCAAGATTCCACAAAAATACACACACAAAAAAAATTTTACTGGTGACACTCTAAATTATCGTACAACCAGAACCTCACTCTAATCACTCCCCAAGGGATATAGTCTATTGTTCAAAACTACTGAATTCAGTTTCGAGCTCATACGTCTGCATGACAGTTATATTTTATTTCTGTTATAATTCTTACTTCAATACTATTTAATATAGATTATAAATTATAAGCTTAATTGCAATAACATATATAAAACAGTGTGGAGACAAAAACTGAAAGACAAGCCCTAGCTGGTGTAGCTCAGTGGATTGAGCACGGGCTGGGAACCAAAGAGTCCTGGTTGGATTTCCAGTCAGGGCACATGCCTGGGTTGCAGGCTGGGTCCCCAGTGAGGGCCATGTGAGAGGCAACCATACATTGCTGTTTCTCTCCCTCTCTTTCTCCCTCCCTTCCCCTCTGTCTAAAAATAAAAAAATAAATAAAATCTTTAAAAAAAAATGAAAGACAAGTTAAACTACACATACATACATACACACGAGATTTGATTAAAAAAAGGAAAAAGAAGTGGACAGTATACTCTATTTCTGCAACTGGTCATGGGGTTATAGTGGCATTTGAAAATCATGACCACATTCCAGTCCTAGACATCTGTGAACATGGTGCTTTACATGGCAAATGGGTCCTTACAGATGTAATGAAGATTGAGGATGTTGAGACGGGAAGAGTATGCTGTGCTATCCAAGAGAGCCCAATTGCATTCTAGGAGACCTGAAGCAGGGAGAGCATTTCCAGGCTGGGATGAGCCAGAGAGAAGAGGAGCCACATGCCAGGAACATGGGTGGCCTGTAGAATGGAGAAATTATAAAATATTCTCCATTTGAGTCCCCAGGAAGGAATGAAGACCACCTGATGTCTTGAATTTTTTTTCAGTGATCTGTGCATTGTTCCTCTGAGAAACAGAAGTGTAAGCTATGTTTCTGTTGTTTTAATTCACCGATTTTGTGGTGATTTGTTACAGAAACAGTAAAAAAAAGAATCTTGCCCGGCTGGTGTAGCTCAGTGGATTGAGTGCGAGCTGGGAGCCAGAGGGTCCCGGTTCGGTTCCCAGTCGGGGCACATGCCTGGGTTGCGGACCTGGTCCCCGGTGAGGGCCATGTGAGAGGCAACCATACATTGCTCTTTCTCTCCCTCTCTTTCTCCCTTCCTTCTCCTCTCTCTGAAAATAAATAAATTTAAAAAATCTTAAAAAAATATATAGAATCTAATACACGGGCTTTAGGGGAAATTCCACATTACAAATGCTAGTTAAGAACATGATAGAAACAGTATTCATGACTGTACTGCACATTAAAATCTGGGAAGCTTTTAATATTGGCCACACCCACAAACCAATGTCCACCTCAATTAAATCTGAATCATCGGGGCTGGGATCCAGGCAATGATACTTGCAGAGCTCCCCAGATGATCCGCGATGCATCTGTGTTTGAGGACCACTCATACCTGGCCTTCTGCACAGAAGTGTTTTAGCTGTTGATGCTGTAACTGAAGTATTAATAGGTTGCTCCACCAACCTCTGGGCTACTTCTGTACAAGAAGCTATTATAAAGCAGTGAATCCCTCCACTCAGCAGCTTCTTGCAGTATTTCAAAGACGAAGGTGCCTTTCTCAGAAGCAACATTTGCTGGCAGAGCATTTGAAGCTTTCATTCTAAGCTACAGTTTTGAGCACCCGTTTCCTGTTTCACATTGCAGCATGGGATTAAAATAATTCGATGGAAACATGAGTTTAACAACAACAACAAAAGGAAAAGACAAGCACATGAAAGCACATGGCTTCAGAACAGCAATGCACCTGGTCTGTGATGATCGGTGTTTGCCAGGGTGTTTGCGGGGTGGGGCGGGGGATGAATAGGTGAAGCACAGGAGAGTTTCAGTGCAGTAAAATGACTCCGTTCAATGTTGGAAGGGTGAATGAAAGACCTTATGCCTTTGTCTATATCCTTGGAATTCACAGCACACAAAATAATCTTCATGTGTACAAAGTGAAAATAAAATCATTTAGGAAGTTATAGTATCCCCTGGAGGACAGGCAGAATGTGAAAAAAAAGTCTAACTATATTACAAATATATGAACTTACTGATGCGAATGGGGAAAAGATACATTGCTAAGGAACTTCAGCAATGTGTACAGTCTATGCAACAAAAGCAAAAGAAATTGCGTGAAAGTACTGTTTTTTAATTGATGGAATCGCATCCCCCGGAGTACAGGTTAACAATTCGATAAATCTATTCATGTATATCAGATAAAAAAAGATTAAGGAAAGACACAGTAGATGGCGGGAGCAGGTTTTTCACTGTTTAAGTGGGAATGTATCAATAAGCTAAAATGATCCATGTAGTAGTAGGTTAGAGTGACAAACATTGATTGAACTCATCTTAGCTTAGCATAGATACAGATGGTTATGTATTGAAATAGGTGTAGATATCTGTATATACAAAAATTAGTGCAAACCCATAAATATTTTGCTCTGTTAGCGAAGGTGGCCAAAAAGTGACACCCCAGTAGCAAGGAGGACACCTGCTGTCCACATCTTTGTTTAAAATCCCGCTCTCCAATAAAAAGAACCAAGGATCCTTGAAGCAGTGGCTGATGTTAAGCCTGGGACAAGAAACAAACAAGATATTTATTTCGTAGTGTCAGAAATAGGAACATGCTAAAAAAAAAAGAAGAAGAAGAAGAAGAAGAAAAGAAAAACCCAAAACAAAAGTAGAACAGAGACAACTGAAAAAACTCCAAATAAACAAAGCTAGATTAATTTGAGCCCCAAACTAAAGTAGCAGAATTATAAAGTATGAAATAAATACTTATTCTATAATACTGACAATTAATTGTTTTAGTAAATTAATTCATGGGGCGAGGGGAGGAACTAGGCCTCCATGCAGAAGAATTCTAAAATTATTTAGGTATACACAAGGAGGAGCATATACACCACTCCCTTGGTGTGAACTGTGCATAGTGTCTTCCTTCTGAAGTGAACAATATTCGTGGAAAAATCTGACAAACACAACCTTAGCTATGATCAAGGACAATAGCAATGATATAAGTCATGTTGACAAGCTGCACCCTTGATATAGCATGGTGAAAATGGCACCTTACATCTGTGTTTTTTCCTTCCAATAACGCATATACCAAGTCTTATCATGAGAAAAACATCAGACAAATTCCAGTTGAGTGTCACCTTACAAAACATCTGCCCAGTGCTCCTCAAAACTGCCCAGGCCATCAGAAACAAGGAAGGCATGAGAAGCTGCCATAGTCAAGGACAGCCTAGAGTCACCTGATGGCTAAATGTAACGTGGCGTCCTGAAACAGAAAAATCAATTACGTAAAAACTAAGGAATTCTAAATACAATGTGGACTTTAGTTAATAGTAATGTAAACAAACAGAAACTAAATAGTCTTGATGCCTTTCCTAAACTGCAAGCCAACACCACACAACATCTGAAGAGCTGGGAAGTCAAATATCTTTAAAGTTTATATTTATATGTAGACCAAAGAATACATATAACAAATTAAACATTTAGTGAGTGAGTATGACCCCCACTCACACAATATCTGTTACTGTATTTAAAGCATTGAGTTAAACATGTCAATATCCTTCAATAGGATGGAAGACACACAGGCTCGTTTCTTATGGTATGAACATGAGTGAACAATGGCAAAGACTGATATAATAAAGGAAGCAGAGCCAATAAGGAAATACATAGGTTTACGTCATCTGCTTATATCTCAGCCCTGCCCCCGTTCACTCTCCCCTTTAAAACGGGGAGTTATAACCCTGTCCAAAATGACTCTGAATTTCAAATGGGCAGTTTGTTGATTTACATTGATCTTTCTCTAAACTCGTTAATCTAGCTATAGAAGTATGCTTTTAAATATTTGAAACATATTGAATGTATTGGTTCTTTATGAGTAGAGAAATGCATGGGTAAAGAGAAGAGATACTATGTATAAATATAATAGTAGTTATTTTCAATATGACCACAAATATTCCACTGAAGAGAACAACCAAAGCCCTTGTAATCAACATTCCATAAGGGCATCCTTGGTTTCACGTTATTCTTATCAAAGAGCTGCCTAGCCAAATGCAATGCTCTCTACAGATCGTGAACTGGGTTTTGCAACGTGAGTGGCACACAGGAGTTAGTCTGGCACAATACGTAATACAAAGTGCTCTGATTAAATACTAGATACTTTGCTTTAGACAGACTCCAGCATACCAAGACCTTTCAGTTATTAAACATTATATAACCAAAAAAAAAAAGAAGAAAGTAAATATTTTAAATTTTCACTTATACATGGGGGAGAAACATTTGCTAAAGGTGTTACTTTATCTACAAAATTTCTATTGGATGTTCTGATTGTTTCATTAAAAGAACAGACTGCTTTTAAAAATAAATAAAATTCTTTCACATAAGAAATTAGGTTAGAGGCATATAAATAATTCAAATGTTTGTTTCAGCACTATTCCTGGTTTTATGATTTTCAGATTTTAGTAATTAATTCACCGTAACCCCTTCTCTGCTTTGGGTGTGGAAACTCCAGTGCACTCAGGGTATCCAGAAGCTTTTGCTCTCAGTTTTCTGAGACACTCACAGGTGGTAGAATTATTTGATCACACTTGGTCTTGAGCTCAAGATTTTATTTTTTATCCAAGTCTGAGAACTTTGAAATTGAAACTCTTAGAACAAATTAAATCGACCTCACATAGACAACTGTTGCCATTTATTTTAGATTTTCCATTTAGCAGAAATGAAATTGCCCGCTAGCTCTGTGTCTGCTCTATTTGTAGTGGGTATTTATGAGGATGTGTGTGCGTGGTTTTCTTATTCTTCACATTTTTTAAAAATTCAGAACTGCTAGTTTCTGGAAAATATTCCATCTACTCCCCCTCCTCCTACCCCTGTAATCTAACCGCATCTTCCATAAGGAAAGTACTTTAAATTTTCTATAATATCACTTGTCCTAAATATTCTCTCGATACCAGAAATGTTACTAGATAAATTATTTGCAATAAATACTTTGCTTTCTTTCCCGTACCCACTCTCCTTACCACTACAGTGCCTTTTCAACTAATGTATCTCCTCTTCCGGAAAGTCTTAGCCCGTCTTCCCCTCCGCAGTCACCCAATCTGGGAGGCCCTGGGGCCCAGTACTTTTTACATTGCTTTACAAAGATTCTCTGGATTCCTAGCATGGTAACACACTTAATGTATTCTTCACCGGAAGCAATACTAATAGATGCTACTCTCCATGAATTGTACGTCTATATTAGATCAAAGAAACTGGGTTTTATTTGAGGCCAACCTAAACCAATCTTTTGAAGCTGGAGGATTTTGTGGGTACATGTGCATGTGTGTGTCTACTTGCAAGAGTGGAGCTTTCTCTGACCCTTTTACTGTTAGCAGTAAGAGGGAGTTTGGGGAAAGTTCTTGTGGTTTCCTCTTTCCCCAAGTATCAGTCTCTCTCTCTCTCTCTCTCTCTCTCTCTCTCTCTCTATATATATATATATATATATATATATATATATATATATATATATATTTGCTGAGATAAAAGTAAATTTATGTTTATTATTGATAGAGAGTTAGCATACACAATGGGAATTTGAAACAGTGGACCCATATCAGACATTATTAATGGAACCACGTAGGATATGTGAGCCCAGGTTAATACGCAGACATGCCTACAAGAAGACATAGAAATTGCTAATAACAGCAGTCTCTGAAGAGGAATGGAGGTTTGGGGAAGACAAAAGTGGGAGAACGGCTTTGTTTTTAAAACATATTTCACCTTTTTAAACTTTTTTGGATGTTATAATATGTAATCCATTACCTTTCAGAAGTTCATGTATTTTAAATTGTGTGTGGGAGGGAGAAAGAGAGATGGAAAAAGACAGAGAAAGAAGAATAAATGGTTGTAAACAGAAAAATTAGGAATGCAACTTCTTCAAAATGACGAAGTCAGCTACAGTGTATAACATTATTTATAGAAACAGTGTCGTGAATGTCACAGTGAAATGACACCTTCTGATCTTGGGACCACTCTCAGAAGCAAGCAATTATAGCCTTTAAAGTTAGGTAGTTTTGACTTTTGTTAGACTTCACAGAGACAGAAACAATGAGGATAGCTAACATTTATTGAATGTGCCGTATAAGCTAATCACCTGACAACTACGACCTCATTTGATCCTCCTATTAAACTCATGTGTGTGTGTGATTTTTTAAAGAAAGATTTTATTTATTTATTTTTAGAGAGAGGAAAGGGAGGGAGACAGAGAGGGAGAGAAACATCAATTTGTGGTTGCCTCTCACACATCCCCTGCTTGGGAACCTGGCCCACAACCCAGGCATGTGCTCTGACTGGGAATTGAACCGGCGACCCTTTGGTTCACAGGTCAGTGCTCAATCCACTGAACCACACCACCCAGGGCCATATTAAACTCTTAAGTGAGTGTTGTTTTTATTCTCATAGCACAGATAAGAAAACTAACATACAGAGAAGTTAAGCAATTTTCACAAATTTCACATCATGAATAAATGATGAAACTTACAGTCCTTCTTCAGAATCTATTACCCACATCACTATGCTCTTGGTACTTGGTAGTTCCCAGGTTGATAAGCCTGAATCTAAATAACAGACTTGCCAATTTCAGTCTTACCTGAGAGCAACAACAGGTTTTCTAAGTAATTAGGACACGGACTGCTGATAATTCTTAAGTCAGATCACCTCTCTGGCCCAAGACCACTGTTTGTAGGTGCGCTGATGCATCATTGGACCTTCAGCCTTACGCATTTGCAGATTGACTAGACCTGCACTCATCACCTGTGTTTCCATCTGAGCCTGGCGTCTGTTCCAGCTCAGCTTAGCTGGGTCTGACCTGCTCAACTTAGACAGCACGGCACCTCACTATCTAAGGCAAAAGGGGAGATTTGTGCCCCATCTTTCTCACAGAATTTCACCAAACATAGTGGAATCCAAACATGATTATCATTGTGGGCCTGGGAATTTTGAAAAACAAATGCTTTAGGAAATGGAGGTGGTGGAAAGTTCTTGACTATTTTTTTTTTTACTGGTCCTTCTCTCATGTGAAAAAGACGGATTCAATCCCATGTCACTGGAAGTTCATGATAATGCACATTTTGGACTACTCCATTCCCCAAACATTATGTATTTTTGGCAACAAGAATAACACACTAATCATGAAATCTTTTAAATTTTTTAAATATTACTTAGTATTTTTGCATGGATGTCACTTGGTAACGATTCACTCAATCGCTCATATATAAAAAGGGGAGACTTATTCACCTCATTTACGGGGGAAAAATGACCAAATATATTCATAAAGTCCCACCAAAGTTGAATCTATCTCATCTTTCTTTCCTAAGTTAAGGATGAAGTTTGTACTTTGAGAAAAATAAATAAAATAAGGAGATATTACCAGAAGAGTGCTAAGAAGCCAATAAAAGTAAAATGTGATTACTAATTACTATTATCATAACAAGTCTTTTATAATCTATTTTGGCTGATATCTTGGCAGTTTTACCGTTTCACACGTGCCAGAATAAAAAGAATAAATTAATTAATTAAGAGCTTAGCAAGAAGAGTGTTTAAAAATTAATTGGAAAAAATGTAATTAATGAGCATCAAATGCACTTGACATTGATGACTACAATTTTGAAATTGTGACACCTTAAATACTTTTCTCAAAAAAGTTTAGTGATGTCCTTTTTCCTAGGAGATCCAACCAAGAGCATTAATGTGACCAGTCTAGGTCACTATAGTTTAATTAATGCTAATATCTAAACATATATTCATATTTCATCTAAATAAAATAAGGTAGAATGGAAACTTTTATCACTGAACTTTAGCAAAATCACCATGAGATAATTTAAAGTAATGTCAAAATTTTGATGTGCAAACTCACCAAACTCTACATAGGGGATTACTTTTTCGGTTAAAGTGCATCTGACATGAAAATATGAGCAATTTTTCTTTCCTGATTCCTTGGAAAAAATATTTCTACGGTAAGTCTTTTGACTCCTTTACTTTGGGTTGTTTTCAAGAAATATTATCAGCTTTGTGGTTAGTTTCCTAGAGTTGATAAATACTATCAAAAAACACCATAATATAATTTGCAAGAAAAAAGGTTCTTAAAGACTCTCAGAATAGGAAAGAATTCCCCTAAAAAGCAATTCATCAATATTTATAACATTTCCCAAGAAATAGGAAGTAAAAATCCACAATTTAATTTTTAACATAAGTATGAATCCATCTGCATTGAATCATCATGGTATAAGTATTATTAATATTTTAAACAACAATAAAAATACCTGGAAGGCATTGCAACCTAACAAATTCTTCAAATCTGCAAATGGAACTCCAGTAATAAAAAAGAAAAACTTCACATAAAGCATTTGTCGATTCAAATATATAAATAAATAAATACGAGACTGATAAAGTTTAAGTAGACTGCAGCTGGTAGCCAGGCTCATAAGCTGTAGGCCCAGAATTTGAATCCAGTGTTTTCTGACTGTTACGTGGCCAGAATCCTTCACGGTCCTATGTTGAGAAGTAGCACATCTTTTTATCTGCAGAGACTATCTACCCTTAAGTCAACACTAAATTAAAACAGAACAAAACAGAATAAAAAAACAAACAAAAACTTTGTTTGCCATATGTGGAGGAAACTATCATGCCCATATTTGACTCTGAAATTAATCATTAAAAGAAGATTTGAGCATTTTTCTGTCTTTTAACTAAGATCTGTAATTAACAAAGATCTACAATTCATCACAGACTGTTGAGAGAAAACCATTTTCACAGATTAGTGATGCAGTAAATATCAAAATGCTGCATGTAGAAAATTCACCTGTCTGCAAAATCCAATGAAATAGTTGATCGCAGTGTAGATAATCAATGGACAATAAAACTATTGGGTAAAGACATTAGGTAAATTGGTTTATGGAGGAAAATGTTTGTATGCCAAAGTATGATCCCCCAAACACTATTTGTTAAATTCAAAAGTAAAACTAATCTTTACAACGACGAGGAGGTCTACTGGTCACAACCTTAATCACACAGCCAAACCTAGCATGGCTACTAAAATAGCAACTAATATCACGTGCCTCCTGACATGCTCGTCACATACTCTCATCTGCAAAGTGCTTTCTTTAATTTTTAATTTTTTTATTGTTGTTCTTGTTGAAACACTTTAACCTGCATCTAATCCAGGCATTTGTTCCAAATTCTGACTTATGAAAACACAGGGATAGAGGAATGAATTAACAACACTACAAAGAAAAAATAAGAAAAATCAAATATTGGGAACATTCTACAGACTAACTGACCTGTTGTCTTAACACGACTGATGTCATGAAATATTAATACAGTTGTAAAAGAGTGGAACTGTTTGAGAATACAATAGGCTAAAGAGATACGAGAGACAGATGCAATTGATAAACTAAGATAATGCAGGTCTGAAACAGCATTTATAAAATACACATTGTATGTATTTGAGGAAATTTGAAAATGAACTGGATGTTAGATTGAATTAAAGTGTTAGTTTTAGTAGTTGGGATAAAAATACTGGAGCTACCTGAGAAAATGGTCTAGTTTTCATGAGACAATGCTAGAATACTTAAGAGGAAATTATCATGAGACACACAGGAAAAATGTTAGCAAGTACAGAATTTATGTGAAATCTATGTAGCCCATTCCTTTAAGTTTTTATATGTTTAAAAGTTTTATAACAAAGAACTGGAAAAATATTTGGTGACAGGTTTATGCCATGATATACCATCTAAGCTGTTATTAGTTTGAGCCATTAAAACGTCCTAGTAAAAACTTAAGGAAAATTGCTTTGAGAGGAAGAGAAAACAGTTCAAACAGCACTTATTTCAAAGGAAGAAAGTCACGCAGATGGCAATGGCCTTACCCAAAGTTATCTGTGCCTGAAGCTGATTTGGCATTTGAAAGCATAAAAAGAAGACCTTTAGAGGACTTGGTGGAAAAATGAAAACACAACAAGCAAACGGATGAGGTTGTTTTCTAATCTTGAAAGCGTCCAGACCGGATCTTATGTTCTCAGTCACAGTGACAGCAACAGCACCAGTGACGGAAGGCGGTGGTTGATCAAACCCGGGATGGCCACTCCTATTGCTCTGCAGCAAGGACCTGACACTTCATTTATTAAACGCCCATCTGTGGGAGCCTTGCTCTCCATGGATGCCCTCACTTCCTGTTCTCCTGAGAACATGTGTTGGTGGGCCATCATGAGTCACGGAATTCAGCTCTCTCACTCTCATGGGAGCTTCTGTAGGCTGGATATTTCTCCTCGGCAGTAATATTGTTCAGCACGAGATGAAGACACGTGCCACTGAAAAGGTGATGTAGTCTGAAAACCAGGTATGTTTTCCCTTCAGACTCTGGGTTTGGGGTACGATTTTTAATGTTTCTTCAACTATAACACAAAGAGAGTAATATGAGCACCTACCTCCTAGTACTATTTATTTAATAATGTATGTTTTCATAAAAATATATTTGAGCATATACTTGCCAGAAACTGAGTGCATTGATTGGAATAATGTTATGGTCGAGGGGTAAATAGATGGTAGCAGCCTATAGAAGATTAAGGAACTATCTCCTACAGTAATATAAAAATAGACCACCAATCCTGAGCATTAGAATGGGTCTCCTAAAGGATTTGATATCTCTGTTGATACTTGAAGATCTAGTAAGAACTGCAGAAAGTTGGTAAAGCCACTCTGGGAAGATGGAATAATACATAAAGATGATGAAAGTTAAGAGAGTGTGGTCCATCTGCTGTGGTCATCCTTGGAGTGATTTTGGTAGAACCGAGGGTATCAGAGTAGTTAAAGGTAAAAGACGATGCAAGAAAAAGGAAGTAGCAAACATATCATGAAGGCTTTCTAAAATCTGACTTCTATTTTCATTATTGAAAGTGGATGAAGAAAGTTAACTGAGAATGATGTTTTAGAAAGCTTATGACTCAGACAGCAATGTTGAAGACTGCTAGAAATAAGGCTCAGGAATCCAGAATTGTATCTCTCATATTTTTATCTTCATCACCAAATACAGTTCATAACACATAGAAGGTATTTGAATCTAGAATTGAAGGCAATAAATTACCAGAATATGAAGATCAGTGAAGCACTCCAGAGAGGTTAAGTGTTTTCTTCAAATCGAATATAAGTGGGACAGATGTGTTTATTGTCCCCCTGGGAAGCCTCTCTTGTCTCCCACTCATTTCCCTCCTTCCCGATGCATGAGCTGAACATGGCATTGCCTTACTGCTCTCTGTGCCTTCAGTAACATTCGGAATTCAGAGCAGGCTTTGAGGGAAAAAAACTTCCCTATTATATTCCTAACCTCTTGCACATCCAGGTGCCTTGGGATTGAGAATGTCAATTCGTATAATCAATATTACACTCTCAGAAATAGAGTCTGTGAGTGAGAATTAGCTGGGGGCTTAACTAAGCACTAACGGTCTTCTGGCGTGCAGAGGCAGATATGATGAATTCATGGAGGTGTATTTGAGCATCCGTTACTGTTCACTGCAAGTGTTTGCTGATACCGATCAAACTTCCTCAGCAAATGGGACAGAAGTCTTAAATGTTATTATGTATGTACTTTCTTCATGATTGTGGTCTGTGTAAAACAAGGTTTGTTTCAAATTTCAGAATCATAAACCGAATTTAAATACTCTTGTTCATCAGCAGCTTTATAAAGGTGAAGCTGTACAGTTTTGCGGAGTCGCGAAGGTGGAGGTTAGTAGAGACTGTCAGTGCCAGCACAGCCGTGTCTGAGAGGAGCGCCCGGAGCCCCAGAACACTGTTCATTTGCCGAGGCCATAGGTGTCCACTGATGGCAAGGGTTCGCATTAGAATCGGTGTCCTTAACTTCCAGCCCAAAGATCAGTCAGTATGAGAAACTACAAACGGCAATTTGGAAATCAGCATATGTTAAGATAAAGGAGAAAACCATTAAGGGAATTCACAATTAAGTATATTTTGATGTACTGTTTTTGAGAATATCTAGTCAACTGCAATGTTTCTTTGTTACAGCATATCTTTCACTCTGAGGTCTGAATGAAGAATAAAGGTGCCTACTATTAAAAAATAATTTGAGGGTGATGACTGTGTAAATATGTGGTTATATCTTCCTTTCGATCTGAGAATAGGAAGGAAGTCGTAGAAGAAAGGAGACAATGAATAGAGAAAACCACTCGGACTGTGAAGACAAATTCTCTGAGGACACACAGAGCAGGTGGCCCTTCGCTTGGACGCGAGATGAGCAGGTAGGAAAAGTGTGTTTCAAATTCTCTGGGAGAGGACATGAGCTCCACCTCAGAGAAATCACAGTTATCAGGATTATTAGCAAGATGGTGCTTTCTCTACAGCCTACACAGGTGCTTCTTACTTTTCACAACAGGTTCAAGTTCTAGGATCTCTGTTAGCTCACATCTAAATGTTCTCATGTTAAAATATATCTCTTGGGAGTATGGCTTAAGCAAAAAAAACCAAAAAAACAAAAAAACCCACACAACGAGAGGACCCCTACACCTTCCCAAATTATTTTTTCAAGCATAAAAACAAGCAAATAAGAATTTGAATAGTACTGCATGTTAGTGTTTCTCAAACTTAAAGACTCCTGTTTAGTACGCCCGCTGTGGCTCAGATCCTGCAGCCACAACAAACTCTCAGGTTCTAATGCCAATGATGCTCAAGTGCAGGTCACAATTTGAGCAGCAAGGCTACTAGTTAATCAATATTTTGCAGTTATTTATAGCATGGAGACCTCTACAAAAATGGATATTTTACTGTCATATTGCCAAATACTTAAAATACATTTCTGAATTTTGGACATACCTTCTAAACCATTTATTTTTACAGGGAAAGATGATGAGAAAGATAAAAAAAAAATTTAAAAAGAAACTTGTATATCTTCTTGAAAGAAAATAAATTTAATTTCATATTATAGTTTACTAATTATGTTCAATTGAACAATAATGCCACTAAACTATCAAATAATATTTGAGGTTACTGATAAAGTAAACTGCAAATTTTTAATAGGCAACTTATCATAGGCCCAGATCTATGCCAGAAGTAGCAGCAGACTATATCTATTTATCTAGCTAGATACCATGTTTTTCAGACTATGAGATGCACTCCCTCCGCCCCGCAAATTTGGGAGGAAAATGGAGGTCCATCTTATAGTCCAAAGGTAGCTTACTTGGCTGTTTACATTTACATTGGTGAAATATTATGTTATTTATGGTATTAAATATTTTACCACATTTTTTGCTTCAAAAATTGTTTTCCTATTTTCCTCCTCTAAAACCTAGGTGCATCTTATGGTTTGAAAAATATGGTATATATCTATTTATGTGTATATATGTATATGTGTATACATATATATATAAAAGATTCTTTATTCTCAAGAAATTTATAATTTCATTGAGAATAAAGATAAGTATATGGTGTACACATACACATAATAATAGAGTCATTCAACAATTACTTATGCAATAAGTGATTAAAGCCCTAACTCTTTTGAATAAAAACTTCTTTTCTTTATCATCAAACCTTTGCCTCTGGAGTTTTGCCTGGAGGGTGACAGCAGGCAGCAGGACCCCACGGGCTGTTCCGTAACGGTGTGATAGCATGGCCGCACCATCGTGATGTTTAAAGACAGCCTGCAACCCATGCACTTCACGTCTATTATGCAATATACTATGATGCAGGTATAATGAATAGGTCATAAGACCAAATCAACCTTTATCTTTATATTTGAGTCGATTAAACATCTATTTTGATTAAAACTTACAGTTTTTCCAACTCTCCTTTTCAAATCTATAATACATAGTTTCTCAAATTTGACTATAGGCAAACAATTCTATTAATTAACAAAATAAAAAAAAAAAAAACAATCCTACTAAATAACACGTGGCTTTCTTCCTTTTCCTAATGAGCAGGTCAAATGAGGTAATGCATGCTTTGAATATTGTCAGAGACCTTGAATATTGTGATGACCACTCATAAAGCGATGAAGGGCTGAATTCTGTCCTGACCTACAATAAGGAATCGATTGAACAGGTACGGGAAAGTTTTCTTATTGCTCAGGAAGCTTCTCACCAGCAGAAAGACCCCCAGTGATCTGCTGGGGTCCACTCTATCACCAAAGAATATGTTATGATACTTTTCATGCTGGTTGACTATATTGTAGTATAATTGCTACATTAGAATCAAGAGTATGTTAAAACCTGTGTGTTCTGAAATATGCAAAAGACTATACAGCTTGTCAGATCTTCAGTTTTTCTTACAGAATAGCTTTTAGGATCTTAGAATCTCCTAGAGAGATTAAACTAATAGTGCCTCAACCCCACCCTCAGAGTTTCTGACTTAACTGGTTTAGTGAGATACTACCTAGAGGTACACACTGCAATCAGGCGAACAAGGGAGGGAGAAGACACACATATGTAAAAATACATAGCAATAATATAACCAATAAACATGAAGAGTGGAGTCCATCAAGGTGAGGAAATAAAATAAGACTTGTATTCTGTTAACCATATGCTTCTGTATTTTATTACTTCCACATTGCTAAATATCTATGTTTAAAAAACAGAAGGTGAAGAGTAAGCCTGGCAATGCCAAACTGCATTATTGATTGTATACCCTCTTTGGATACGTGTCAACTATGCTATCTTATGTATTTAGAGCTACAAGCACATTCCTAGCTTTATTACAATAATCAGTATACTACATTTCTCAACATATACTTTTAAACAGCCTCAAAATATAATTTATTCCTAAGTCCACTCTGCATTGTTTATATGTTTTTGGTCACTGTCAATTGCAGCATTTGGTCCCCTGGCCTCTCCAAGAATGACACTGTGTTCCTGTGTTTTATGTGGCCACTGCAGCAGCTATCTTCTTGGAAATCAATTCCTTAGGAAAGTGTGGCCAAAAAGAGAAGGTGTGGTTTACCAGTGATTGTGATGTATACAGAATACAAACAGAAAATGACCTTTATATATGCACAGTTTGGTTTTGAATTACTTCTGTTTGGTGGCTGAAAGATTAAGTAAAATAATGTGGGGGAAGATGTAATAAAAATGTGATACTATTTATGTTTATCCCATAACCTAAAATAGCTTTAAGATACTCTACTGGTAAAAATCCTGGATATCTGAGATTTTGAGTCCAAAGCTGGATAGATCAATGTAACTTATATATAATGGTTTTCTGGATTTGCAGGGATAAATACAAAATTCTTTAGCAGATTTACTGAAATCTATATCCTGCATAATTGGCTTTTATTGTTATCAAATGGATCATTTTACCACTTGCAGAAAGAATAGAAGCTTCAGATGACAATTCAATTATATAGTATTTTATATAGTATTGCCCTAGAATAACCATTTTGCAGGTAAAGGAAAAAATATTTTATATGAGTCAACTTTAAAAAACAAACAAACCCATAGACTTAATGCATGGGGAGGGAGTAGAAAACTGTAAGGACAGTCTTCAAAGTTTTGCTTCAGGTAATTTCATTACACTGTCATCTGCTGATTAAATAGTATTCAAAGGCATATCATCTCATAATGGCCTGTAAGTAATTTATTAGAAATGCACACAACATTTCATCTGTTTCTCAAACATGTTCCTGGTAATTATTTTTGGCTTTCTATTACAGGCATAATATTAATATTCTAAGAATCTATGTGGCTGTGTTTAAAAATTCATCCAACGTTAATGCATTCACCAGGAACTTTTGATACATTAAAAAGATTATTATAAACTGTAACAGTGAACAAATTGATTAATCATATTTTTGCTTGTATCTCAGTGCTTAAAGTTTGATTAAATAATGTGTTGATGATGTAAAAGATGTCAATGAACTGAACGGCTCCTCAAGCTAAAAGCAATAATTGTTTAATATGACCGTGTGTGTAAGGTATTTTAATCTTTTATATCCCATACTTGACCTCCAATCCTGAATATTCCATCTGTTTACTTTTATTGATGATATATCATTATCCTTGACACTGAGCAAACAACTATTAATAACAATTTCTTCTTACCTTATAGATGGGATTGACTCTTGGTGAAATGGTGCCTAGGTCCAAACAACATATCTCTTTTCCCCAAAAGACATAGTTTTGGGGATGAACATACTGACTCACAGGAGACTTCTCAAGGGCATGAGCAACTTCTAAAGTATAAACAATGACTCACAAATTTCTCATTCCCTGGCTATGTACGTGTATGCATATTCTCAGAATGATCCCAAATAGGTTATAACATCGTGTTGGTCCCCTCACTAATTTAAAAAAAAAAATATTTGAAACCGTGATATGTGTTCTTTTTATATACTCATGACAGTCATGGCTTTTAACATTTTGAAAATTCGTACTTTATCAATAGATCAGGCTCAGGCTGTTTGAGTTCAAATCCCTGTTCTACCACTTAATTACTAGTTGATTTTGAGCAAATCAAACACTTCAAATCACTTTCTTACATGCAATATAAGAAAAATACGACTTTCGTCCACTGATGGTCATTGGCGCAAATTCAACCTCATCAAGAGTTCCCAATTTGCGGGGTGGTGAAGGAAACTTTATTTACTGCAAAATAGCGCAATTGTTATACAGCAAAACAGAGAACACAGCATTACTAAATAACAAACAACTCTGGGGCCCAACAACCTTTCCAGCTAGACAGCACTGGTCTGCTCTGCTCCTTGCCCTTCTGCTTCACTTTGCTCTGGAGAAAAAAACTTCAGCATGTCAACTCAGCCAGAAAGTAACAATCTTCACTCTCTGCTAGAAATAGCTAGTGCGCTCCCTAAACCAGCAGAGAGCTGGCTTTTATGGGCAGAAGTCCCTACCCCTGGTCCCTGATTTGTCCTTCCTCATGCAAATAAGGACTCCAGTACCTTGCCATTTGATTGGTCCAAAAGGCACTTCCTGACCAGTCAGAGTAGAGCTGCTCTGATTGGTCAGAGCTGCACAATTCTAATTGAATGGGGAAAGACTCAGTCTTGGTGGTTAGAATAGGACTCCAGGAGCCTTTATGAGGGCTGGTTGAATGGCAGAATCACAGTCTAGTCGGTAGTTCACTGCAAAGGCAGGCAGGTTAGGGCAGCGGCTTCTCTGTGAAGTGCAGTTTGGGTAAGAGGCCTCTGTGCAAGAAATGGCTGTCAGGCCCTGCTTTTTTATTTAAGCCCATTAGCCACCAGGAGCCCTTTTTGGTAGGTTTCTTCTTTTTTCCTCCTCAGAGATCCCACTTTGTTCATATGACTCTTTATAAGATTAATTATTACAATGTACATGAAGTACTTAGGACATTATTTGCAAATGAGCAAATCTACAATTATAGAATTGTTTCTTCTCCTTTGACTTATTCTTCTTCATCTTATATAGTTTATCCAAAACAATCTGAATGTTGTTCATTAACTATATTGTATATTTTCAGAATATACTTCAGGATACTTTAATAATAATTCATTCACAATTTTATTTAATAATTACTTCTTTTGTCCTACCAGGAGAATTCATTAAGTACCTCCAGTTTAGCAATTTAGTAGAACAAGATTGTTTGATGTTCTTTTTCTCTTGCCTTTTGTCTTCTCTGAAGCAAGAGTTACCAGAACTGCTTTCTCTCTGGAGTATGACTTTTTGGCCAATCACCAATTTCTTTGACCTCGTGGTAATAGCCATACATTGACACTTACTGGTGTATCACAGATCATAGGCACTCAGGGTATATCATTCAGACTGTTAGTTATTTCTATGGCAAGCATGCTGCTTCCAGATCTTTCTCAGTGATGTCATGTCATACCAGATATGATAGTTTCTATTCAGGGTTATTTAGGAATTCTTTGGTCTTTTGGAGGGGAGGGAAGAAGGAAACACATGGAGATAATGAAATTAGGAGGTTCAGCCATACAGTCATGTGTCAGAAACTGTATCTTTTCAAATTAGAATTCCTTGAATCTCATAGCTTTATTTTAGGTATAATAGTTGTAGTAATAAAAATAAGAACTAATAGATATACGACACTTTCCAGTTTTCACCTGTTTTCTTCTCCACAGTCTCACTAATATATACAGTTCTTTGATTTACATTATCTTCATTTTACAGATGCAATAACTGTGAACCGAGAATTTTGCTATCAATAAATTGCCCCAGTGCAGAGTAGCAAGGAGCAGAACTAGTATAGTGATCCCTCACCTATCACGGGAGTTACCTTCCAGAGACCCCCGCGACAGGTGAAAATCCATGAAGTAGCAGCGTTACATTTATTTTATTATTTATATATATTTTAAGGCTTTATAAACCCTTCCCACACTCCTATAAACCTTTCCCACTCTTATTAACCCTTCCCACACTCTTATAAACACTTCATATGCTCTTAAACACTTCCTACACTCTTAAACCTATGTAATTTTAACAACATATAGAATTCTATATGGGTGCTCACCAGTGAAGTATACTACAACCTGAATGATGCAGATCATGAATTGTGTAGCTGTGCAGTACTGATGGCGATGAAGGTGATGATGATGAGATGAATGTACTGCACAACCAAGAAGAGCACTACAGCTCTTCTGAAGGCACCACTTCATCAGGCGCTTCATCAAGTGGTGCAGTATCTTCACCCTGAGCCGTAACTTCTATTTCCGCTAAAGGCGTAGGCGTAACTGATCTCTTCATCCAAGTGATGAACAAAGTTATGGGGAGTTGCTGACGCTGATTTTTCTTTTGAGTGAGAAGGTTTTTATAAACTGACATGCCACTCTTGATTGTATTTACGAAGTGCAATGAACGAAGCATCTGGGAGGGGCCCATTCTTCAGCCACTCACTGAAGTTCTTTGGCCATTCTGACCATGGTTGCAAGACAATCAAGTGTTAGGCCAACCTCCTCATCTTCTCCAACCCGTAGTTCATCTTGTTCCTCATCCTCTTCTTCATTTGCTGACTTTGTCATCTCCATCAGGTCTTTGTCCATCAACAGTTGTGAGTGGACATCTGCAAAGGCAGCTTCTCCATGCAGAGAAACACTCTTGAGTCCAAAGCATCTCTGAAATTTGTCAGACCAGCCCTTGCCGGCACTGAATGGGGTTGGTCTGGTGGGAGAAGCACTCGAGGGTCCTGCTTCTGTGTCATCATCCTCGTCATCATCCTCGTCACCATCATGAACATCTGTGTTTTCCACAAAACTATCCTAAAGTTTCTTGGCCTTCATCTTGATGGTGTTGGTATCCAGCAAGATCTTCTTCCTGCAGTCATTTATCCACAGGGCCAATGCAGACTCCATCCTAACAATGACCTTATTGCAGGAAGTGACCACCTTCTTTGCAGTCTTGTTAAAAGTCATTGTTGCTGTAGACCTAATATTCTTCTTGCCTTTCTTTATGTAGTGAACAGCAGATTCGTTGATCCCGTAATGGTGCCCTACAGCCACATAGCTTTTGCCTTCCTTTAACATGTCAAGAAGTTCCACCTTTTCTTTGATGGTAAGCATATTCCTCTGGCGCTTAGGTTCACTGTCAGAAGCCTTGGGAGGCGCAGAATGTTTGAGTGGCATTGTAGGGCTTGAAATAAATTCCAACTTTTACGAAAATTTCACAAAAACACAACACCACAGAGCAACACTACACGCAGCGATCAAACGTGATGTGAAGTGGACAAGGAGAGATGCTGAACTGATGGGCACAGTGTGGGAGAGCAAACAGACCAATGCTACAGTCACTGAGCCAATCAGCACCCAGGATACAGAACACAGGGCTGCGGTTGGTCGCCTTTCATTCCATCAGCCAATAGTATGCCGTGTAAAATCTCATGTTGGCAAACTTGAGCAAGCAGTAGTGGCGCACTGCATTTCCATTGTGTACAGTACAGTATTCATCCACTGATGAAATACATACTGTATTTTATTTAGATTTAATATTATTTTAATATGTTTTAATTATCATTTTTATATTTTTATATTATTTTAATTTTAGGCAAAAATAATTAAAATCATAAATATTATATAAATACCTACATACCACAAAATCCCGCGATATAGCAAAAACTCTGCAATACAGAATTAGATATATATTAAAAAAAAAAAACGCAATACAGTGAAGCCACAATAAGTGAACTGCAATATAACGAGGGACGACTGTATTCAAAACAAGTCAGGACGTTTGATTCGAATTCCTTTGCTCTTCTCATTATCCCATGCTTCCACCTCTTTTAGCGAAATTAATAACACCCTCTATTAAGTTTCATGACTACTCCAACGTAGTAAGGGCAATACTAATGCCAGAAAATAATAAACTCTAAAAGACATGTCTAAAATAAATCACCTGTTTCTTTCTCAGAAGATCACCTTTATGAATATGTTATGTCCCAATGTTTTTTATGTTTTGTAATGACCAGTATCTAGTCTAAAGGACAGTATGCCTTGAAACTGTTTTATTCCACTTTGGTGATGTGAAAATACTGTCTCTAGTTGAAGAAACCTCCATGTAAATCTTATTAGCTCTTGATCTAACACCCAGATTTTCCTAGCATGATCTCTTTGAAATTTGGTTTTCCTGATTGGCAAATTCTTAGGGATCAATGGGCAGAATTATGCGGTTGAGCAGCAAGCTCTGCTCCTGGGGCTCCGTGACTACACTGGCTGTGGAGCGGAGCTGTAAGTATAAACAACTCCAGATAATAGTCTTACAAGCTGTGAGTGCTCTAAATCTTTGTTTTTGTATCACAGCATCAACTTTATCTTTAAGAAAAGCATGGTTTTACTTAGGATTTGTGAGCTTCATAGCCAGAGGGGTAAACATCCCAGACAAAAAAAGTGAGAGATAGAAGCTTGGTTTGATTTTAAAAGGGTAAATGCATTATACTAAGCAAATTGCAGGAATACCCGGGGGTCATAAAAATAAATACCAAAATATTCCAAATCAGAAGCTTATTGTCCTGAAAATGAATTTATTTTCCCTGATTAGTAATCAGAAGGCTTTCAGAAACAAATAAACAAACAAAAATATAACAGACAAGATTGTATTTACCCTATTTTATATCTGTAGTAATATGGAAAAACTGCACTAAATAAAGTTTCTGTTTGTAGAAGTTAAACTTTTTCTCTCAAAACTTCACATTATAGACAGCAAGGACTTTTGCTCAAAGACGCTATAATATTGATATTTTCCCGTGGATTTTAGTTTAAAAGAGTTTTATTATTTTCTTCCAAAGCAGCATTAGTATATTTTTTAAAGCAACCATCTATCAAATGAATGTCATATTCACAATAAGTAACAGTCTGTTTTCTAGTGCACACAGCATGAATTGCACTTCCCATATGAAGACCAAATTTATAGAAATTATTTTCTGCTTTATTAAATGGTGACTCTCACTAATAAATTCCTTCAGAAACATATCTTAGAGGATGAGTAAATAACATTTTTCGGTTCACTTCTGTCTCTGAGGACAAAAACCAAGTTACAGCCATCAAACCAACAAGCAAAACACTCCATCACAGCTTTTCCCTTCAAAACTCAAATTCAACTTTGGGAAACCTTCTCTGCCATAAATTAAAATGGGTAGTATGTTCTTTTACAAAGAAATTCAGTGTAGACAACTGCATTTGTTTTCAGCATGTTGCAAAGCATTTTATCCTCATGTTTGTGAACCTTAAAGCCAATAAACCTGGAAGTAGGAGAATTGATTGTCCGTGACATTAAACAGTCTTTAGAATTACACCTCCCTGTGCACACTCTGCTGTTTTTCAGTGCCTTCCATTTGGTTTTGTAAATTTAAAAATTAGTAATTAGAAACATGCAGTCCACAAGTGTAATTAGAAGCACTATACCACCTGGTAAAGGGGGCTGGGGAGAAGCAACAGTTTGTTCTATCTATAGTCTGCCGCTCACACTGGGAAATGAGATGGTTTTATGTAAGTATGTAAACTCACCACCACACTGGGTGTTTTTCTGGGGAAAGAAAAAAAAGTATCTTTTCATACTTGGGTATTTGGTCTTATTTAATATCTCTATTTTTAAGAGAAATGAAATCAATATATTTTGAAATTACTAAACTACGCAATAATGAGATCAACCATAATTTCATGTCCCTGTGAGAAACAATATGAGAACAGGCATATTTTCCTGTGCCTGTGATAAACAGTGCTGAGAACAAGCAAAAATAATTTAGTTAGTTGCTCAAGAAAACGCACGCTCCTGGAATGTTAGACTACAAATCAACTAAAAATTCTTACCGATCAAGTCTAACAGCCTGCTAATATTTAACATTAAGGTTAGCTTTAAGACCTCTGCCTTCTTGTAATCAATAAATCAAACCTATATCATAAACTTTGCCCAGAATCAATCAATTCCCCACTTTGAAAGACGTGGCTTAAAATCACCGAGCTCAGACCCTCATAAATATTGCCTCCTAACTTCCCTTCCTAAAACACCACTAAGACTCTCTAGGTGATATTTTCATTGCCATAGTAGACCTAATAAATGTAGCTTCGTTTGTTCAGAAGACTTTCCTGACGATTTTTTGAAGAGCGGACTATAGACTAGTCATTTATCAAAAATTCAAATATCTCTCTTTGATAAAATACAGAGTGAAAGAAAATCTTTTGCCATGCCTCAGTAATTCGCAACAGGTAGATCCCACTTACAAGATGATTGATACAGTAAAACTATAAAATTTCTCATTTTTCCATTTATTTATAAAGTATAATATGTAACAGTTAACATGGCAGGGGTTATTTATAAAATAGGGAATAAAGCTGATTCTTTCTTTATGGAATGTATAGACATCTCATGTTCAATTCTGTGATCCGCAATTCGCTAGCTATGAAATTCTGAGCAGGTGACAGTCTTCCTAAGCTTTGCTTCCCTCATCACCAAACAATGATTAATAATTTATTTATACACTTTTTACAAGGATTGAATGTGTTTAGTTACAAGAAGAAATTAAAATGGTGGGCACTTTGTAGGCACTCAACAAAATGTAGTGTTTTTATTTAAAGAGCAAAGAACAGAATAAATCTCAATGTAATAAAATAATTGCAAGTTATATTGATTGCTATAAAAGAAATAAATAAGATGAAGTTAGAAAAGGATATAGGTGTTAGCAATGTATTCAAAGAATATTTTATCTGAGAATATAATATTGTAGTTGCTACTCAAGGAGTAAGAACTAGTCATGAGAAGATAGAGGCACACACATTTCAGGTAGGAAAACAAACAAACAAACAAACAAAAAACCCAGGTGTGTGTAAAGGTCTTCAAATAGGGAACAGGAGAGAGCTAGAAATACGTAAGGTGGGGAGTCGATTCTGCATAGACTTATTTTATTTTACCTTATTTCTCTAGAGGTAAAGATTGAGATTCGATTTTGGGAAAGTTAAGTATATCAAAACTTCCAGATAAATCTGTGAAATAATTCATAAAAATGTTCAGTGTTTTCTACCTGATTTTATCAATATTTATATTTAGTTCTTATTAAAGTATCTCTATTTGATATTAGCAAAGTCTCCAGATAATAAATTGGAATGTAAGTTAATAAAACAATCCATTCATTTTAGGGTGTAATTGATCTATTCAATCCCATGAGTCTTGAGTGGATTATATTACTCTATGGGAATTTAGTCTACAGTTATTATTCGATTAAGTCTCCATCATCCAGATCAGAAACCTTTAAAAAAATCAAGACACAATTCACATTGACATTAAAATAATACAAGACTGTCGAATGTTTCTTTTGGGATAGTTCACCTCTTATCTCCTACAAATACATAATTTTGACTATATAACCGCACAGTCTTAATATTATAATATAACCAATCCAACAAATGCCTTCATATTAATTAATTTTGTTTTATGCTCAAGGCAAGATTATTTATTTAAAAGTCTTACACATACCCCACACAGAATTCATCAGAAAATTCTAGTACATCCAAGCCAAGAAAGTGAGACACAAATTCTTTAGCCTCAGAATTATATTTTGTGGCCTACAGTACACTTTTATCGGTAAGTTAAAAATTTGTCATGCCAAGAGGAAATGAGTTTATAAAAATTTATAATATTAGTTTAAAAAGTTAAGAGACATTTCTAATATATGTTCAAATCTTCATTTTGCCAAGTTTCTCAGAGACTTGGTGTTTCTAACTGCCTTACAAATTTTAAAATATGTCTCTGGTTCTTGTGTGTGTGTGTGTGTGTGTGTGTGTGTGTATTCTGCTCTTATTTTGAACAATCTCACTGCAGTGGTGATATTTTACACCTGATTGTTTTATTTATTGCCAGAGCTGGGTCCACATAAATGATTACAACCACACAAAAAATCAGACTCACCTTGATGCTTATAATCTCTTTCTCTGTGCCTCTGGGTCTGTGTATGTCTGTCCCTCTGTTCTTTTCACACACACACACAGAACCCCTTTTCATTTCAATAAAGAAGGGATATAGGGTAGGCCATTGCAGTTTTACAGAACCCCAAAATTCAGACAATTCCAAAATTTCAATGGTTTAACATAAAGAAATCAGTCATGGCCCATCATTTAGGAGGGGAAAAGGGGTTCTGTTCATGCAATTATACAAGGACCCAGGGCCTATCCTTCAAGACATGTTCTAGGGCACAGTAGACCTGCATTTCACCTTCTGAATCCAGCCAGGAGTCAAGGGAAAACAGATGGATTGTGCTCCTTTTTATTTTCTTGAGACATAGCTGGCATATACCATTGTATTGGTTTCAGTTGTACAATGCATACTGAATATTTGTATACATATTCCAAACTGATCAGTGTACTTGTTTTCAATAGTCCAGGTCTGGGGGTAGCAACTATCACTTCTGCTGCATTCTACTGGCAGAAGTAACCTATTGCATGGCCCCAGCGAAGTGCCAGGAAGACAAGAACACTTGCCTCACTGGCATCAAGAGGAAAAGAAGGGAGGGTTTAATCAACCAAATCATTCTCTAGCAGAGGCTTCTTGCACCTTATTCAACCCACTGATGCGTATATTATACATACGAATGGAGCTGGTTCAGATGAGAACACAAAGCACCCTGAACAAAATTGTCACCAAAGCTGTGGAAAAGCAATGCCAATAGACAGGCTGTCATTGACTATGACAAACAAGCATTGACTCATCTGAAAGGGTTGGATGGAGGAATGTTCTGGAAGGGAAATGTTTATTAGTATATGACACAAATGTACTAACAAAACTGTTAGTTATCCCTATACTATAGTTAACTGTTCACAACTAATTTCACTATATGCCCAACAGTGAGCTAAGCTTTATCGCATCTAATTATCAGAATTCTTTTTATAGGCCCCATTTTACAGATGAGAAAATGGGTTTTAGAGAGGGTCAAGACAAATCATGTAAAGCAACCCAGCAAGTATCTATTGGAATATATATTCAAACCAGAGTCTATAATCAAAGGTTTAACCAGAGTGCTACCCTGGTTCCCATAATACCTCCACCAACACACAAACACACACACACACACACACACACACACACACACGAGTCAAAGTTTAATGAAGGAGGTACTGTGTATTTTTATAAGAACATATTTAGTAATTTGCATTAAATAACGTGGAATTCTGTATCCTGTGTCAGCTATGTCCTATAGTTTCCTGTCTCAGGAGAATCATTTATAGAATATGGACATTAAAGCTATTTGTCATGGTTCCAATGCTAATTTTATGAGAAATTTAGCCTTGCCAAATATCTTCAGCTCTCGAAATGTTAGTACATATTTTATTGCATTTAAAATTGAAAATATTTTTCTTAAAAATATGTCATCTCTACTTAAATAAGAACCATGAAAGAAGGGATTCTGCCTGTTGTCTTCCAAGTTGTATCTGCAGCACCTAATATTGTACTTGGTAAGAACTAAATAAGACAACTAAAAGAGTTAACAACTAGACACACCACGGAGAATGCAGTGCTGTGACATATAGACAATGTCCATGGCTCCTAAAACAAAGAGTTAGTGTGCCAGTCATCTCAAAAATAGTTAAACAAGCCCTGGCTGATGTGGCTCACTTGGTTGGAGCATTGTCCATATACTGAAAGGTCATGGGTTCAATTCCCATCAGGGCACATGCCTGGGTTGTAGGTTTGGTCCCTGGTCAGGGCACATACTGAGAGGCAACAAATTGACGTTTCTCTCTAACATCAATGTTTCTCTCCCTCTCTCTCCTTCCCTGCCTCTCTCTCTAAAATCAATATACATGCCCTGGGGTGAGGATAAAAAATTTAAAAAATAAATAACAAATGAATAAGTAAATAAATAGTTAAATAAAGAATTGCTATACAGGAACATAATATGCTATGGCAGAGAAAATAAGTGTAAATGTGAAATCAGACCACACTCTCTTGTAAATCACCATGTGAATGCCATTATTCTTATATTACTATTAAAAATACATATACATACCACCTATGCCCATTTAGCTCAACATGTAGGAAAGGTTTCAATGAGCAACAAGCCACAGTTTTGCCAGAAGGAAACATTACCCTATCCAACAGTGGCCTTCAGAGAGAATGAACTACATAGTCATTGATAGCAAAAAAAAAAAAAGAAAGAGAGAGAGGAGACAGCCACCACCCTCCACTGCAAAAAGGGCCTGTCTGCTTAATGGTGACTCCCAAGTGTGACTCCATAGGAAGAATGGGCAGCCTTTTGTTATTTGTGGATATTGCACATTTTCCAAAATCAGAAGAAATTCCAGAGAATTTTTCTTTCAAAGTCAATAAAGAATGCACTCTTGGAAAAATTTTTGACATTGACAATATCCAGTATTGCTTAGCTACTGCTTTTTAAGTTTTTCTCAAATATCACCTAGCATTGCTGTTGTGTCAAGAGGAAACAAATAATGTCTTCGTTTCTGAACTTCTGTTTCAGAGGGACCACTCCTTTTTTATTAGTGGGGTGAGGGGGTTCTTTAACAAGAAAGACGTACTAAGAAAATTGTCTGCTAAACACAGGCCAAAGGACTAAGTAATACCACTTTCTCCTTTTCTATTTCTGGTTATATTATTCATGAGTTGTTAAAACTCTTACCATGTACAAGCTGTGCCTCTGGAATTTGTTGGTAGCATGGTCATCAGTAAAACAAAACAACACAATAGGAAATCAAAGAAGATAATAAAACTCATCCTTCCAGGCTATTGCCTCACTTTATACTATGAAATGGATACGGAGTCTAAGACTTTTCTGTTTTATCAATTCCAGACAAAGAGATTTAAAAACTCATTATATTATGTTGAAATATAAAATTTTGTATTTCATTTATTATCACTTTCACTATTTTACAGAAATTAATCACTCTGAATTTGCAAATTATTAGCAATATAACTCATTGACAAAAACTTTCTGAATGATAAATTAAATATGTAGGTAGGTAGATACCTAAATGTATACATACATATATAATACACCAAATACAATATTATTGTACTGTTCAATTACTTCAAAATATGCATTTTTAAAGTTAGTACAGTATAAAGATTTATACTTTTTACCTTATACCACTTGCAACAGTATGGATGGAACTGGAAAGCATTATGCTAAGCGAAATAATCCAGGCAGTGAGGGACAAATACCATATGATCTCTCCTTTAACTGTAACATAATCAACAAAAGAAAAATGCAAGAAAAACATAACCAGAGACATTGAAATTAGGAACAATCGAACAATAGTCAGGGTGGGGGAGGGGACTATGGGGAGCAGGGTTTTCAGGAACCACTATGGAGGACACATGGACAGAACCAAGGGGGAGGGCGGGGGCAGGAGGAGGGAGGTGGGATTGGAGGGGGTTGCGGGAGGGGAGGGGAGAGGATGCAGACTATTGTAATTGAACAATAATAAAGTAATTTAAGAAAATTATAATTTTATGTAAGAAAACTTCATTTAATGTTAGACAGATTTTTCTGCATTAGTAATTTTAATAACATTAGGAAAGGACATTGGTATAATATTTCATATTTATCTGGTTTATATCCATGCACATGTAAGTAACAACTAAATATGTTTTCACATAGTTTATATTTTCACTCTGCAGTTTTTGAAGTTACTGACATACTGGTTTCAAATTCAGGAACAAGTAAGTGTAGAAAGTTTTGTTTTTTTTAATCCTAAAAAAGGAAATGTTGTTAAAGCGCATCAACTATTATCTGATTCTAGTAATTATTTTTTATTGTTCTGATTTCTTTTAATTGCATCTTTAAAAATCCTAGGGCACCAGTGCAGTTAAATATTAACTAAATTATTTAGAGCAACTGCTGTAGCAATTAATAAAACTCTAGAGGAGAGCAACATGGAAATAGCAATAATAACTCAATAGTTTTAAAAGTTTTTATAATACCTTAACACACCAATGATCTTCTAATGTGGCTAATTATACTAAACTCTGACACTCATGCATGTGAAATACACTAACCTGTAAGTTGTTGAGTTTTCTATAATTACACTTCCACATTTCACGCTAAAACTTTACTTGTGCTTATTATAACTAAGAGTCACCAAGTAATATATCAGTTCAACATCTTCCCAAGAACACCTCAAGTTGCCATAACTTGACAATTATTTCATTTGTTCTTTTATTTAAAGAAATTATAATTTATTTATCCCTAGTCCATGACCCTCTAATAATAAGCCAAAGTATTGATTAAAGTTTATCTTCTTCATTTTCTCTTCCTGCTTCAAAGTCTTACCATCTCTTTCTGAATTCTATCATATACGCCCTGCACTCCTATTTGCTCTGAGTTTGAGAGCCATTTCTTCCCACCAAAAATGGCACAACCCTGTGCCCCACCTTCCCTATTCACTGATCTCACCCTGAGCATTTGTTTTTGTTTTCCTGGATGAAAAAAATCCTCAAAGGGAAATGTTTTGCCTTTGAGGCAAAACGAAAATGGGAAAGAGGAAAAACAAAAATGGCAGAAGCACTAAAAGGCATCAAAATTGATGAGTTCAAAAACTGTTTTGAACAGTAGAGAAAACATATCAATATGCGTATTGCATCAAATGGAGAGTTCTTTGAAGGTGACTGAAATTTAAACATGTAAGAATAAATATACAATATTTTGTGAATAAATTCTGGGTTGTTTTTGGTCCCCTATCCCCCTCATATTTCTCTACTCATCTACCATATGTTTTTGAATTTCTGCTGTAGCTCAGCAAACAATCTCAGGTAGTGGAGATAAAGTTGTATGCATGGCAGAGAAAAGCAGTTAGGCACTGTGATAGACTTTTGATGGGCCAACTTGGCTAGACTACAGTCTTCAGTTATTCAAACACTAACCCAGGTGTCTATGTGAATGTATTGTGTATATATGACTAGGTTACATCATTATACAACTTAAGTAAAGGAGACTATCCAGAGCCATCTGGGTGGGCCTGCTTCAATCAGTTTGAAGTCTCTAGGAGCAGAGCTGATACTTCCCTGATTAAGAGATCTGTCTCTTCTTCTGTCTGAACTGTCTCACTTAGCATAATGTGCTTAAGGTTCACCCATGTTGTCAAAAATGGCAGGATGCCCTCCTTTTTCATGGCTGAATAATGTTGATAAATAGATCAATGGCATGTCTTTTACCCATTCATCTACTGAGAGGCACTTAGGTTGTTTCTGTATCTTGACTATTGTAAATAATTATTGCTACAATGGCAGTCAAATTAACATAATGTGCTATTCACCTTAAATTTACATAACATTACATGTCAAATATATTTCAATTGAAAAAATTAACACTGCCTGAGGATAGCAGCTGTAGCCTGCTGCAGGGTTTCATGTTCCAGCCACCCTTTCCTGAAGTCCTGCCTTACCACCACCAAGATTCCAGATTTGACTAGAGCCCCCAACCTCGTCAAGTATCTGCAATAAATCTCCGCATTTAAATGTGTCTCTCTCCTCCTGGTTCTGCTTCTCTGAGATCTCACTGATAGAGGCACACAGAAATCTTGAATAAACAAGTAACAAAAATGGGCAACCCAACATTTATTGTGCCAAGTGATATAATGAGAGAGACGGACGCACACTCAAAGTAATTGACTTTGTTTGCTGTTCTCACCCCATTTGTGTTTCCATGATGATGATTTTGGAAACTACTATACCCTTAGTTTAACTTTTGCTAAACAAGTGTAATTCTGACAAGCCACACAAAATTCCTCCCATCTATAACATTATATTTATAATGAAAACGGAGCTGGTAACACTGGCCAATGTTTCCTTAGTTGCTTAAGACATATCAGACACTATCATAATACTCCAAAAATACTATTTCCTTTAATACCCATGACAGTATTATGAGGTAGATGCTGCTATTTTTCTTTTTTTTTTTGGCAAAAACCCTAAGAAGCATAGAGAAGTTCAATAATTTACTGAAGGTGTCAGGGATAACCAGGATTTGACCCTGATTCTTAACCAATACGAGAATTGGCCCATAGCTGTGTCTAACTTGATAGTTCTATTTCAGCTCTGACATCTGCCGTAAGTATTATTTTCCCACTATGTATTATTATTTGCAACTATGCTAACACAGCCTGTAGCCATTGTGTGACATAACATCACAAGGAACATATCAAGATGCAATTCAAAAAGCAGCTTTTCTGTAAAGCCTTTACAAATCCATCAACTAGAATCAGACGCTTTTTTCTCTTAATCCTTATAGAACCCTGCAATTATCGTTATTTTGGCTTGAAATGCAGTGCATAAAAATGGCACTTTTATATGTCTTACTCTTGGTCACATATTTCTCCTGATATGTATCTTCTATAAGGGAGGATGTCTTACTTTATTTGGCAAAATAACCACTCCGGTGCCTAGAATAATGCCTGTAGTTGAATAAGCATTTAAGTAACATAAACTGCATAAAATTAATAAATTATTTTAAAATTTGAAACTTTTCCCATGACCCAGTAATTCAAAGGATATGATTGAAGGCCTTTGTTATCTAATAGAATGTCATTGAAGAGACAATGTATTATACTCGGTGACTTCTGACACTAGACCATTGAAAGCAGTGCTGCTTCTCTCTATTGCAATGGTCATTCTGGAGCCCAGCATTTAGCTTGTGAGAATGTCCTGGTCATACAGAGCAGCCACGTCCAGGTGTTCTGGCTGACAGTCCAACCTGGCAAACGTGAGAGCAAGCGAGCCTTCAGGCGAGAGCAGACTTCAGCCTTCAAGTCATGCAGCTGAAGCCACAGAGATCCAGGTAAGTTATACTCTATCGGAACTCCTGACCATAGTAATCATGAGAGACAGCTTTGTTGTTTTTAAGCCACTTCGTTTAGGTAATTTATTAAACGAACTGGGACAGAAAAATAATAAGAAATGTATTTTGCACTGTGACCTCACACACCACAAGCACACACATATACACACACACTCAGTCACGGCACTCACATTCACAATGTGCAATGACTGTTTTAAGAGTTCTATTCTATTTTCATCATGTTAGTGTGTATTTACACACTTTAACTTACTGTTATTATTTGGGATACTTACTCCATCAAATACATTCATTGCATTTACATACAATTGCAAATACATACAATTTTGGGCCACAACTCACAGCTTGAAAAATAGAGTTTTAATGAAAAAACAATTTTCTTTTAAGATATATCAAGCAGTTTCATAAAGGTGGAAAAATGAAGACTATTACTAATACTTCCACACTTTTCTTATGAAAGAACATGCATTTGTACTAGGACCACGATGAGAATATTTCCTCAGAATGGCTCTCGGTTTACGAATTCTTGGAGTTTAAAGTCATTCTTGGGCAGACTGGCTTTGACTTTTGGATCATATATTCTGGCGTTGAATAAGTTTATTTGCAGCATGAAAAATATTGCCCCGCTAATTCACTTTTAAGTGCAAACTACAGTACAAAATAATAAATGGTGAAGTTTATAAGTCTAAGATCTTTTACACTCTTAAAATTGACTCTTGTTATTGGTCAGGGAAATCACAGACAAAACATCACTAAATAGAATTAGGTCTCTAAGAATATTTTTGGCTTATAGCCATTTATGGCTTTCTACCAAGCAAAAAAGAAAAGCAATTGAATTTTTAATATAAGGTCTTATTACATTACTGAAAAATTGCCTTAAAATTACTGAAGAGGGATTTAGAGAGAGAGAGAAAGTTCCTTCTGTTTGCAAACTGTTTGAAACATTTGAAAAGTTGAAAATTTCTAGGCAAGTCAAATAGTCATGAAAGGTCATCTTGTCTTGCCTTAAAGAAGGCTATTTCAGCTTTTCTTTAAATCGTCCGTGTTTGGCAGTAGTGAAGGCCAAAGTCAATCAACATTAAATATGCTATCTACTGGGTGTGACTCAATGGGGGGGGATATTTGCATTGCAAATGAATGAGTAATAATTCTAGACCAGTGCCATTTTCATTTCAATGTTTCCTCTAGCTGTTATAAAGTTCTAAATATGTTTAATAAACTAAAATCTCCCTTTCTATATGATAATCACATACTTTTCAAGATATTTTAGATGCGTTAATGAGAAAGCAGGAGACCAATAAAACAGCATGAATCCTTGTTGAGGTCCTGGCCGATCTGAGAGATAAAACAAACTATTTTCTTAAATATTGTTACACATATTGAGTGTGTATGCATTTGTCCGTGACTGATGTTGAGCCATAACATTCAAGCTAGTCATGATCTTGAACCTATGCACCCCAACTTATGGAACAGTATTTAAGAAAAGAGTTTGTTTTCTCTCTCAGATAAGCCCCCATCTTCACTGAGTTAAAATTAGATATGTTTGTCAATATCCATGGTATTTCCTTAGATATTTTTTTTTAATTTCACCAGTTTGGAAAACATTTTTTAAAATGCTATTCAGTTTGTTTTGAGTACACCTGCCCTTTCTTCCTCCATGTGTATGCACGTACACTCGTGCTTCTCCCAGCCTGGTGATGGAGAAGCTGAGATTCCAGGATTTGGGGTAAATGTGAACACAGTTTGAGATAAGTAAGAACTTGATAATAGAAACGCCAAGTTGAATTAACTACTTCAGAACAGCATTGACTTCTTTTAGTATGAAGATTTAAGCTAATGCGTTGGGGCCCGGGAAGGTGCTAAGTGCTAAAATTTCTGGATATGTTTTAGGAAGGAAATGGATAAAGGAACTGATTACATGAGAGATTATTTAAATGCATAAAACAGGAACCAGCCAGAGTAGCTTAAGAAAAAGGGAAAACTTGAGTTTCATAAACTTATGGAATTGATGAATGCGATGACAGAAGGTGACAGGGTGAACTAAGAAAATTAAGGTGACTGGGCAGCCAGGCAGATAGAGTTTAATTATGCTCTGTCCCTACATCCCAGGAATTGTTTGTATGGTTCTTACTTTTTATTTGTTTGTTTTGGTTCATTTATTTTCTTGTTTTCTGTTCCTTTCTTCTCTAAACACCAAGCTCAGAGTAAACCATTTAATCAGTTTTGGCTCACTTGTAACTTAGCTTCCCAATGTAGTTTTGGATTTATTTCAAATCTCAAAACAAAGTAAAATTTAAAAATGTGTCTTTTGGTTTGAATATGGAGCCCAGGCAGAGGAGGGAGTTACACAGAGGGAGACTGAGTTACCCATTATTCAGCACCCAGCTCAGCTCCCTGGCGATGCTGCAGGGTGCCTCTGTGGGAGGGGATCACATACAACTGGCATGGCCACCTGGCCCACTGCGTCAGCCGAAGAACAACATTTATGACTTTATTATGAACAAGTACAGTAGGAGTACATCTTAGGGTTTTTTTAATCACATAAGACCCCCAGCAAGGCAAGAAGGTAAGTATCACCCTCATCTTTTATAAGGCAAAAAACTGAGGTTAAACAAGGTTAAGTAACTTATCAATGGTTGTATGGCTAACAGGTAATAGGGCCAAGATTTACTTTCACCTCTACATGGTACCAAAATTGTAATTGTTCTTATATTTTGAATGAGTTTAGAATTTTTCTTATTATATTTTAAGTTATAACCAAGAAAAAGAAATGACTGGGTTTGGTAAAAATTGTGCTAAATTCTAAGACACTTTTTCACTTGGGCTCTATTGGTTCTCTGAACTCACATTGCATTAAAGGTTTTCAATATCTTTTCTCAAACCAGATATCCAAGAGAGGTTTAATAGCCATTGCCCAAAGGATCTATGAGACTCAATCTGTCTATACCTCTTTGAGCTTTCTGTGTTCCTAATACCTGACTTTGATACACCCACAATACTTATTTAGTGGTGTGGTTGATTCCTTCAGTAAGTTCACAGACCTCCCCAAGTCCATGCACTGACCTGGCATTTAACTAAAAAACCATGTGTGCAGAGTGATTTTGTATCTGTTTTTTCTTCATATTTTCATGTCCATGGAAGAATCCTGATTTCTTCCCTGGCACTTGACTGATGACTGAAAAATGAGTTCCACATGTAGATCCTGCTGAACTTTCTGAACCAAACCCTGAGTAACTGGACCCTGGCACAAACCAATGGCTATAAATATGCATTCACTTACAAGACAGTCCAATGTTTTAGTTAAAAATATTTCCATTAAAAGTGGTTCACTATTTCCTAAGATATGTAGGTACAGAAAAAATTCCAAGGCACATCTTTTTGTTCTTTCACTGCTTGGAAGTGAGCAGGCCCTGTAATCCTAGGACAAAAGATTGTGAACAGATCTTGTTTGTGTCTAGCATGTCTTCATTCAGTTATTTAGGTTTCACAGAGAATTGTTCTTGTAGAGGAAAAAAACTAATTCTTACATGCGAATGGTTGCCTAAATAAAGGAAAATTGGAAGTTGTAAGTACATAGGAAGACTATGCAAAGAACCTGGGAATGAGATTATCTCCCATCAAATAAAAACTGTGATCTGGATTTCCCTTTGTCCCAATGGACAAGCAATTAAGATATTTTATAGGATGGGATTAAACAGTGGTATAAGGTAGTAGCAATTTAAAAAGAAATACCATCTATACCTAGTTCTGTTTTTTGTTTTTTGTTTTTTACTTAATTAATTTTTTAATTTAGAGAATTTTTTTACTTTCTTTTTAAAGTATATTTTATTGATTATGCTATTACAATTTTCACAATTTCCCCCTTTATCCCCCTTCCACCCTTCACACCCCAACCCTCCAGCATTCCCCACCTCTTAGCTCATATCCATGGGTTGCACATATAAGTTCTTTGACTTCTCTGTTTCCTATACCATACTTAACCTCCCCTACCAATTATGCTTCTTATTCCTTACACATTCCCCTATTCTTCCCCTCCCGATCCCCACTGAAAACCCTCCATGTGAGAGTCCCAAAGAAGTTGGACCCAAGGAAGCACACACCAAGGCACATCATAACTACATACCCAAGATTAAAGATAAGAAGAGAATCTTAAAAGCAGTAAGAGAAAAGGAGAGAGTTACCTACAAAGGAGTGCCCATAAGATTATTAGCTGATTTCTCAAAAGAAACCTTGCAGGCTAGAAGCGGCTGGAAAGAAGTATTCAAAGTCAGGAAAGGCAAAGACCTCCATGCAAGACTGCTCTATCCAGCAAAACTATCATTTAGAATGGAAGGGCAGATAAAGTGCTTCCCAGATAAGGTCAAGCTAAAGGAGTTCATCATCACCAAGCCCTTATTATATGAAATGTTAAAGGGACTTATCTAAGACCAACAATAAAAAAAATAAAATAATAAAATAAAAAAGGAGAAGTTGATAAAAATACGAACAGAAAAATGACAAAAAACTCATAACTATCAACAAACTTAAAAAATTTAAAAGTCAACAACAACAAAACAAAAACTAAGCAAACAACTAGAACAGGAACAGAATAAGAGAAATGGACGTCACAATGCAGGGTTATCAGCAGGAATGGTGGAAGTGGGGGTAAAGGTACAGGGAATAAGTAGCATAACTGGTAGGTTCAAAATAGAAAGGGGCAGGTTAAGAATAGTATGGGAAATGGAGCAGTCAAAGAACTTATATGCATGACCCATGGACACGAATTAAAGGGGAGGGGGTTACAGGTGGGAGGGTATGTGCAGGGTGGAAGGGAATAAGGTGAGAATATGGGACAACTATAATAGTACAATCAATAAGTACGTATTTTTTTTAAAAAGAGGAAAAAAAATTAACCATCTGAGAGTTTGGATTTTGAGCACTAGCTCCCTGTTCTTCTGGCATGGTGTCCTTCCCATAAACTGCTTTATTTCTCTACCACAGAAAAAAAAAAAAAAAAAGATTCAATCTCTGATTCCTGTCTCTGCTTATTCATTCTGGTAGTGACAGGCAGCTGACTTTTCCAGTTTCTCTACTTTTTTATGATGTTCTTTTTAAAGCTTATTGGATTTAAATATAGATATTTCTGAAGTGGAACATTTCTATTTTAAATTGTTATAATTAATTATACACTGCAGAAATGTGTCTAATTAAGCACAAATATAAAGCTACTTCTTCCATAAATAATCATTGCTGTCTCCCTTTAATAGACACAAATTAAAAATCAATAATCTGCCAAACAATAGGAATTTTACAATCATTCTTAGAGCTCTTATTTTATTTGATTCTTTGGTTACTCTTTCTCAGTCTTAAAGTCTATGTAGCTGACCTACTATTGAAATAAGACTCTTCTACTTGTCTACTCCTAATATTGGACCACAGAGCACAGGTCTTGTCCCTTCTCTCTTTTCTATTTGTACTTGTCCTTAATGACCTCACTTGGCCATCACAACATAAGAACCACTCATAAACTGAAACTCCAAATCAATACGTTCATCCCAGACTATCTTCTTCAGAACCGCACACCTCTTTATCTAGCCATTTATTCTACAACTTGCTTGGCTACCTGTGAACATCATAAACATGAGCAAGATTGAATTCCATATCTCCCTACTCTCAAACCAGATGTGCCTTCAGCATCCTACTTATCAGATTATGCTGAGTGAATTATTTCAGTAGCTCAGGCCAAAACCCTGAATTATTCACACTCTATGTCCTGTGTTCCAGGCAATTCTGGTTTATCTCCTCCCCAGTACATGTAGGTTTCTATTTCTCTCCATCTCTTCTGGTACCACCCTAGTCTGAGACAGTCTAGTCTCTTGCTAGGATTACTATAACAGCATTCTTGTATTTATCTCAGCCTTTCTATAGCTTATTATCAATATGGCAAAAGAGGGTAACCCTTTGAAAATTTGAGACACATCATTTTATTCCTCTGCTCAATATTCTTTTCCCGAAGCTGGCTCTGTAGTTTTGGAGGCCCCACGTAAAATAAAAGTATGTGTCCCCCAGTTGGGGAGGGAAGTTATCTCTCCTTCCCACAGGCCCTTCATCCCAACCCACAACAGAGATGACTCCCAAAGGCTTCAAACTCTACCTGGACATGCTGAGTGCCTGGATGGGGGTGGGAGCAGAGCCAGAGCACTCACTAATCTTCTGCCACCTCAAGAGGGAGACGTAGCCTTGCCCCAGCCAGACACACTGGAGGTTACCTGACCCATCTTCCCTGCACATTGCCCGGGTCCCCAGTGGAGACACAGAATAGCAGCAGAATGTGCTTGCCCCTCACCCACTCTACCTGGTCACTAGTCCAGAAGAGGCCAGCATCAGCCTCCCGTTGATGGCAGGGCGAGGGAGTCTGGGCAAGACCCAAGACCTGGAGTGCTGGGACCAGGAGCAAGGAGCTAAAAACCCATCCCACAGAGCTGGGGATGATTACAAGTGAGCTGAAGCTCTAAGCAACCCCTCCCCAGAACATCCTCCATTGTTCCATAGGACTTCACTTATGCAACACAAATTAAAGATAAAATTATTAAAAATTTACAAATAGTGATGACATTAAACCCTAATGCAGAGCTCTTCAAGCCAGGCCTTCATTCTTGAGATTTTACTTAGAGTAAAAGCAAAATCTTCACAGGCCTTACAGGGTATTCTGTCTGACACTTGCTAATGCTCCTCACTCCTCTCATTCTTCTCATTGCTGTCCAACCGTCGGGGCCTCTAGGCCACCCCTGGTGCAGGGCAGGCACGCACACTCCCTGGGATTCATGCAGTGGTTAGGCCACCCCTGGTGCAGGGCAGGCACGCACACTCCCTGGGATTCATGCAGTGGTATTCTCTCTGCCTGAAACACTCTTCCACTTTCCACTTTTCCCAGGGCTCACGTTCTCACCTCCAGAAAGTATCTCCAATTTAACTTTCTCAGTAAGGCATGCCCTCCCAGGGCTGTTTAAAATGCCACCCTCTCTATCCAGTTGATTGAGCAATATATTTTTTTAAAGATTTTATTCATTTATTTTTAGAGAGAGGAGAAGGGAGGGAGAAAGAGAGGGAGAAACAGCAATGTATGGTTGCCTCTCACGTGGCCCTCACAGGGGACCTGGCCCGCAACCCAGGCATGTGCCCTGACGGGGAATTGAACCGGGACCATCTGGTTCCCAGCCTGCGCTCAATCCACTGAGCTACACCAGCCAGGCTGATTGAGCAATATATTTTATATATTTTTTCCTTAACATTTCATAGTATAAATCATCTTTTTACAATACCACATAATTAAATTCTTTATTTTTATTTTTTTAATCTATATTATTTTTTTTAAGATTTTATTTATTTATTTTTAGAGAGAGAGGAAGGGAGGGAGACAGAGAGGGAGAGAAACAGCATTGTATGGTTGCCTCCCACATGGCCCTCACCAGGGACCTGGCCTGCAACCCAGGCATGTGCCCTGACTGGGAATCGAACCGGGACCCTCTGGTTCCCAGCCCGCGCTCAGTCCACTGAGCTACACCAGCCAGGGCTTATTTTTTTAATCTATATTCTGCTTCTAAAAAATAAGCTCCATTGGAGCAGGCATCTTCATCCCCTTTGGTGGGTGTATTATCCTGTGGTTATTTTTATTTATTTTTTTAAGATTTTATTTTTGTTCATTTTCAAAGAGAGGGGAAGGGAAGGAGAAAGAGAGGGAGAGAAACATCAATGTGTGGTTGCCTTTCACATGGCCCTCACTGGGGACCTGGCCTGCAATCCAGGCATGTGCCCTGACTGGGAATCGAACCAGTGACCCTTTGGTTCCCAGCCCGCACTCAATCCACTGAGCTACACCAGCCAGGCCTCCTGTGTTTATTTTTATTTCACTGATGGAGTCCAGTCATCTACAAATATTTCTGGCACATAATGGTCATTGACAAAATAGGTGTTGAATCAATTCATTGACATTATTTTCAAGTTTATTTAATAAATAGTGAGAGTATACTGAGTCAAAAGATATAAAACTGTAGCTACTGAATGACCTATATGGTACAAATGGTACTAGTATGTGCACAGGGTTAAACTTATACGTATATGTATGTGTTTGGTTAGAAACATGATTGTCTGTACATACAGGGTGGGGCAAAAGTTTACACTTGTGAGTACACACAACAGATTTCATTCTGTATTATTATTTATTTTATTATTTTCCATACAAAAAACTGTAAATCCACTTTTGCCTCACCCTCTGTCTGTGTTATATATATATGCACATATATATAACTGCATATGCATAACTGCATATATGCAGTTATGTATATGTGCATATGTATATATATATAACTGAAAGAGAATATGTCTAATTTTTCTTCTCTATATAGAATATATAATATGTATTCTAAATATAGAACATATCTGCATTTTTCTTTTTATGGTGAATTGATGGGTGACTTTATTTTATTTAATTTGTGTATTTAAATTATTTATAATAAGTATTAAATTATAATTGAACATTAAGTAATGAACATTAAGTAATAAAGTAAACATTAAGAAATAAAATGTCCTCAGTTTCCAGAAATGTTGACAATTTATCCACTATAATATTCATAAAATATAAGATATGAACTTGTACCTACAACTTTCAGAAATTGCTCAGTGTGAGAAAACTTAAAATCACTTCCTTCTGATAGCTAAGGCGTAGATCTCCTTATCTTTCCCCAATAACCATAATGTGTCTGTCACATACTTTGTCATAGATACAAGATATTCATATAGTATTTTTGAGCTACTATGTGAGCTACTGATTCACTTTTCTCATTTACCAATAAAAAAATGATTGTTTTCTCTGTTACTACACATGACACATTTAAAAATTGATACTAAAGAAAAGGTCTGCTGACTTTTATGGTTATAACATTTCTATGGACTAAAGATATGACTACAAAGAAACTCAGCGAATTGGAGGGTAATTTCAGGTGCACATGGAGTGCACATGTACAGAAAGAAAAGGACTGGATGTAAATGATGGTGCCTATAAGCCTCACGTGGAGCTAGGCATCAGGTCTTCCTATGGGTCACCTCATATTTTTATGGGAGAAAATCTAGGTAAGATGAACATCACAGGAACCATTGATGAGGGAACCAAGGCACAGGGTCAACATTTACCTTAATAATGGTAATTGGGAACTCGATAGTTTGCTTATTTAGAGTTATATTAAGGCTAAGTTTTTGTTTTTGCCTTTGTTTTAGCTGTGAGCTGGCAAGTCCTTTTTTCTCTCTTTTTCCCCTATCAGCATGTATCATTCCATATTTATTTTAAAACACATTTTCCTAATCATTCCTTATTTTACATGAAGAAAAACCACATCAATTTGAATTTTGTTCTTTTTTTTAGTAAATTATCCAATGCTCGTATGTCAGAGGAAAACATAAGTTATTGGGCATTATATTGAATTGAACTTCAATCACATGGAATAATAGCATAATTGTCAATTCAACTCAATTTTATTCTAATTCCTACTGGATTTAAATTTCATTTACCTAGTAGGTCCTTCTCTTTTGTCTGAAATTGGGGCTCTATTAAGCATATAGGAATGGCACTTTTGAATAAGGCTGAAATGAATTAGATATTTACTAAAGTCAAACAGAACTGGACAGGAATTGCATATAAATCTGCCTCTCATGTTTTAAGCACTATGTGTACATTTTATATTTATTTAGTTCAAATTCTAACTTCCAAGATTTCTATAATTTAATTAACTTCTCCTGACTCTGTGCTTCCACATTTCCTTGTATGAAACTCCTTGCTGACACCTGCCACATCTGATGTTAGAAGTCACACTGGAGGACTTTCTATGTACCGGTCCCTGTGCTGTGGTCTCCATCTGCTCCTTGAATTCCAGCAGCAGCATTTTGAGGTCGATGCTCACCATCACCAGGTAACACTAAACCTCAGAGAAGTTGTGTAATTCACAGTCCAATATATAGCAAAGCTGGCGGCCAAACTAGGCCTACCCAAATCCAAAATTCAATTCCGGGTCTCAAAGTATCTATCCCAAGCTTTCTCATGAGACTGTAAACGACTTAAACTCAACAATATTGTTCTGCTTCCTGTGGAACTCTGTATTTTCTTAGCAAAATGTAAACCATGATATTGTACTTTTTAAAGAAACCAGACTGCATATTATGTCTGGTAATATGCAGTCCATGATACATAGATTAAAATAATATTCCAGTTTTGCAATTAAAAATAACTAATTATGTTGATCCCCAAAGTAATTTTTGAGAAGTAGAAAAATCACTCTATTTTTATGGCTAACTGTGTGACAAATGATGAAATAATAAAATAAAAAGTACAAACACCTAAACCGAAACCACTTCCCATTTCTTAGGCAGAAATCTGACCCACAACAAAGGAGATTGCTTTTTGGTCTGTTGTCTTTTTCTCAAATGAAATGACAATGCATGTATTAGGGGAAATCAATCAAAACAAATCCAGAGATGTTTGTTTGTTTGTGTTTTGAGCATGCTGTATATACAAAAGAGAAGTCTCAGTGAGAGTTCTGTACAAAAGCTGTTTACTGAGGCAAACTCCACCCGATCACACTTACTGGACTAGAGGTTTACTTTCCATAAAGTCAGAAGATCCAGAGTATAATGCTTATATTTTTTATTATAATCCTTCCAAAATATTCTTAATTTACTGCATTCATTCCCCCAGATACCCTTTTTCATGGCAAAACTAAGCCAAAGTTAAATAAAACTTTGAATTAAAGCAAAGTTCCTTTCGTCTCTTCATCTCAATGTGTGGAAAACTTCTTTGGAAAGATAAATGCATTTGATATACCTTTTCATTAGAGAAATAACAAAAAAAATCATCCTGTTTCTAAAACTACTAAATATTTTCCAGCAAATTAAGAAACATATCTTCTAATTTCCAAATTCTCATTTAGAATTGTTCATTAAATTTTCATATTTTATATAGGCACACTTGACTGATAAAAGAGATGTAATTGAACCTCAAATGAGCCATTTAAATGTAAGCTATTTATTCATTTAATCTTACATTAAATCTGTAAATAAAAGTGAAACCGCTCCAGCTGATATTAATTTAATAACCTAGTGACAGTCTGGGGAAAAAATGGGCGTGCTTTGGCTTTTGACTGAGATAAATTTTAAAGTTAAGTTTTTCTCTCTACTTAGCTTTGCGGTTACCCTCAAGACATTAATCTATTGAAAAGGATAATATATCATCTTTCAGAGGAAACATGTCATAAATATTTTGATAAAGTATTCGTAATCCTCAGAAACAGATGGCTGTTCCATAAAGATTGTCAGCTGAGAAGGCTTTGCTGACAGACTCGTATAAAACAAATGCAATGGGCTTTTGCACGGTGAAGATCAAGTGCATTCTTCTATTAATCAATCACAGCTGGCTGATTTTTCTGACAGCTGGAACTTGCATGTCCTAATTTGCACCCTTTGCTCTATTTCTGACTAATAATCTCAAAATGAAGCAAAATAGGCTCTTTGGGGGTGAGGGGTATAATAGTAGATTAAACTGCCAAGAGGTGAAACATAAAGCATATTGATTTAACATTATCAATGTAGGAAAAAGGAAATATTGCTAAGTCCCTGAGACAAAAACATCCTCCAGGAAATTGTGATATCAGGAAAAAGAAGAGTCTGCATACGTAAGCATAATGCAATAAGGAGAATGTTCATTTTCCCCTGTGGCTTCCACCTGTCAAATGGCATTCCATTACCTCCTAACTGCTGCGTGCTTGGGTCTAGTTTTCTCTGTGGAGATTGTGATTATATTCTGGGGGAAGTGCCTTGCTTCGCATTACTAAAAGTCAAACTGTGTTTTTGTAATCATGCTTTTGAGTTTCTATGTACCAATCACTGTGCTGCTTTCCTTACACAGTACGTTATTTAGTATTTGCAATTCTTTACAACTGAGAAGATAAGAAAAAGGTATCTTTCCTAACCAATTTCCCTAAAAATCAAATGTTCCAAAGCATAGAAAGAAGGTGTGTGACTCAGTGTGATACAATGGATGTATTTAAGTCATACCCTAGTGTATGAATATGTGTTAAATTCCTTCCAGTATTTATGATTATATGAAATTTTCTTTTCATTTATTTTTGACTCTTTGATTTCTAGCTCCCTCACAATGCAAAGTAAAATCAATGAAAGCAAGAATCTGACTTTGCATTGATCATCTCTAATTATATCCTCAGTGTAAAAACCAGTGCCTGCTATACCATGTGTCCTTCATAAATATGCGTTAGAAAAAACCTATAAATACCACCCACTGTATCCATGAAGTTGTATTCACAACAAAAACTCTGTGCTCTGAATTGATTTACTTTGTTATTAAAAATAACAATTCATTTATTAAGCATACATTCTATATCTATCATATGCAAGGCATTATTTTAGGTGCTTTAAAATGAATATGGGTAGTATATCATCCCTGTCTACAAGGGTTCACAGACAAGTGGAAAATAAAGATAAGACAACCAAAATTTATAGAAGTTACATCATTTACATTTTTATCTTTTCAAATAAGAAGTCTAAATTTTATGCAAAAGTTTCTTCTAGTATTTTTTACTAGAAAGCAATAGAGATTTCCTAATCTACCTTCCTCTTACAGAGAAGAAAAAATAATGCTGTAAAACTCGTTAGCTTGTTGTGGGAGATCTAGTTTTTAGATTACTACTCTTTTAAAAGTCCATTCATTCATTCATTCATTCATTCTATTTTCAGCAACTGTACTATGCATACTCTGTAGTAGATGAAGGATGAAAGACATAAAGCAAAATAATAGAAATATTGTTTCTATATTATAAGTAACAAAAATGTTACTGGAAAAGAGGTAATTTAATTAGTTTTACAACCTTCAAAAATTATGAGTCTTGCCCAGCTGGTGTAGCTCAGTGGATTGAGCATGGGCTGGGAACCAGAGGGTCCCGGTTCGATTCCCAGTCGGGACACATGCCTGGGTTGCAGGCCAGGTCCCCAGTGAGGCCCATGTGAGAGGCAACCATACATTGCTCTTTCTCCCCTCTCTTCTCCTCTCTCTGAAAATAAATAAATAAAATCTTTAAAAAAATTATGAGTCTTGGTACTATACATATATTTTGTGAATTTGAATTAAAAAATTATCCTGATTCAGTGCTTTGCAAAAGTGACTGAAAATGATTAAACTGATGAATGATTGAGTATATTATAAAGATGCCCACATTTTAGTTCTCCGTAGAGATTCTGAAAAATATATAAAGATTATTACACATTATCTTTTCATAAAGCACTCTGTATATCCACATAGTATGTGTTTATCATTGACTCTGACCTGAAGTTATTTAAATTCTAAAAAGACCATTTTTAGGAAATATAAATTAAGAGTCTACCATGACTCAGGCATCATGATATTTGGAGGACTCCAAATATCAATGTGAGTTTTCCCTCCTAAACTGATAAATATAAATTTAAATGTGGTAAGTTACTCCACTCACTGGAGATCATAGTTACTACCTCTATATAAATGTCTCGCAGATATAGATTTACAGTTTGAGTCTCCTTCCTTCATGTCACATCAATATGCCCAGCTGTCTGTTGCATACCTACTCTTGAATTTACCATAAATATTTTAAGAGAGAGTGAGCAAAACTCATCTCATTATTACCTTCAGAATATGTCATATTTCTGTGTCAATTTCTATCAATAGCACAATTACCAAACTGGTCATCCAAGTCTTCATCATCAGGCATAAGCAATTAATCCCAAGATTTTTTATTTTTTCTTTGTCCCCCTTTCTGAAATCATCCACTTTCTGTCTATTCCTTCTATCATTCACATAGTTGAGGTCATACTCATCTTTGACCAAAATTAGAACTATAGCCTCCTTATTTTTCCCATGTCTCAAGACCTGAAGGACATTCCACAGAACTGTACCAGAATGATGGAAGCCATGAAATTGTAAGAATCAGCTTCTTGTCACAAAAGCACAAAACATTAGAAGTCACCAGCACTTAAGAGAGCAGTTCTTGAGGTGTGCAAACAACTAAACAAAAGTGGATTGAGACAAGATTATAAATACTCTAAAGGTATTAAGCAATTTATTGTTTCATTGCATAAGAGATTAGCTCCAAAACAGAGAAAGAAGCAAATAAATGGGGGAGTTGTTTGTCATTACTCTTCTCCTTAACCTTACCCATACTAATCTATTCTTATTCAAGTTTTCGTCTATGGTTAATGAACATTAGCTTATTCCATCTCCAGTGTCTTAATTTGTTTGAGCTTTTGTATTTCTTTGTAAGTAAGCTTAATACATTTTAATGAATGGATCCTGTACCCAATTAGACTGAAGTTCCATAAGACCTGGAAATACTTTTTTTTTTAAAGATGTTATTTATTTATTTTAGAGAGAGAAGAAGGGAGGGAGAAAGAGCAATGTTTGGTTGCCTCTCACATGGCCCTCACTGGGGACCCGGCCTGCAACCCAGGCATGTGCCCCGACTGGGAATCGAACCGGGACCCTCCAGTTCCCAGCCCGCACTCAATCCACTGAGCTACACCAGCCGGGCTGGAAATACTTTTGTTTGTCTTTTTTTTTCTATTCTGTTTCTTCCCCTGAGCACTAGAAGGAAATGATCCATACTCACCCAAGGATCCATAAAAAAATGCTGGTGATTGAGTAGTACCAGGAATATGTAAAGTTTAAAAAAATCACACATTGCAATTTTGAATTAACTTGTCACTTGACATTGACATTAATCATACAGCACTTTCAGAAGAAGTAAAGCTAAATAAGAATATACTCTTTAGCTTGGTAATTTTTCCAGTTCATTACTATATTTCAACTGCTCATTATATATTGGCTTTTACAAAATTTCATTTTGCTATACAAATAGAACTTTCCCAAATATACCTGGATATTTCCATAGTAACATGGAAAACCAATTTCTGATCAATATTTTAGTTTTCTTGCTTTATGACTTTAGCTGTTATAGCATACATGACAAAACTTTAGACAACTTTGAAAACCTCACTTCTAAAATTCTGCTAATACTTTGTTAAAAACACCTTACACCGAATCTGATGGTCTCTTTTCAATTACCACATTGTTTTCTTATAAGCATAACTTAATAGCAGTCTGGTCTTTTGTCTCTTTTGAGGTTCCAGATAGGATTACTGATCTTCAAAAGGTATCTCTCTAATTTTCTTTTTACAAAACTGACACAAGTTCACTGTTTTTACCCCTTGAAAACACTGCAGTTTGCTTACTGTCTGTTCCCTATAGTCACACAGTTTTGCAGCCCGTAAGTTCGGAGACAATGTGGTCCTGAGTTCTTGTGTGAGTCAATGCCTCTTCACTTTCAAACGAGTATGTTGAAGGAAAGAAAATGATAAAGAGCTTCTTACCCTCACACAATTCGGAATATATACCACTAATAACAGATGCAACTAACAAGTACATAGTGAACAATAAAAGCCCAATATATACATTTTGACAGTTTCTTTTTATACAACAATTCTAATGTTTCATTGTGAATTATACATAATAAAAGCAACATACTCAGAATATTATTCAAGTAGTGTTATATTTCAAAGTTGAGAAAAGAACACAATGAATCTAGTACCTATAAGTTCTAGTCAAGTATACCCTGTAGGCTTTGCTCACCCGAGGCCCAAAGAGTGATTATAAGGAACTGACTTTGTGAGAAAAAATGGTAATGAACAAGGAGATTAGAATCATATACATGAGATTAGTTAGTTTTGTTTGTATGACACCACATTGAATGCAAATCAACAGCAAGCCTCTGAGATAGTTTGATCCTCAAATCCCATGCCTTACTGATATAGACATTGATCAGAAAATGGAAACACTCAACCAGTAGAAACTAAATGTTAATCTTTCTCCATTCTTATAACTGTCTTTATGTCCATAAAAGATTTCTTCTCATATGAAAGTTTATTTATTTATTTTTTATTTTATTTATGTATTTTTAGAGAGAAGGGAATGAAGGGAGAAAAAGAGAGAGAGCAACATCAATGCGTGGTTACATCTCCTGTGCCCCCTAGTGGGGACCTGGCCCACAACTCAGGCATGTGCCCTGACTGGGAATCAAATCAGTGAAGTGACCCTTCAGTTCATAGGCCAGGACTCGATCTACGGAGCACACCATCCAGGGCTCATATGAAAGTTTAAATGATTCAAGTCAGGGGGTTAACTAGCAACTTTATATATACAATGGTTGTTTTGGTAATTAACCCATGAATGGTATTGACAAGGTTAGTACATTTAGAATGGAAAGGATCCCTGTGTATGACATTAACAAAGAGTAACCTAATGCTTCCATTAAGATCTCCTGTTATAGAAAGGGCATTTAAAATGATTTGTCATGTATGCTTTCAATCCCCAGTTTATAACTTTGGAATCAAATCTTCCCCATAGGTTCCTTGACAAAACTCCCATTTGACAGTGTTAAATACAAATGCCACTGTCTGCAAAAGTTGACTCATTCCCTGGTGTTTTTATTCAATTTTGGTCTTCATGTATCCCTATAATTAATCAGTTACTTCAGATGATTCCTGCAGAGATGCCCTGGTGTTGAATAATTATACAAAACGATCAGCGTTACAGCCCTGAGTTTTGTCGTTGGAGATGTGAAAATCTAACATGCTCTACACAGCAATGTCACATCACGGTGTCCTTGTACATCAGTGTCCCCCCGTGAACACAGTTCTGTTAAAGAATAACAAATAGTAGTTGCTCTGCAATGCACAAAGTTTTAAAAAAATCAACCATGACATATACACAAGGACACCGAATGTCTGCACTTCAAAAACCCCACTGGATGATGAATCAGGTCACCTGCATTCCAGTCCCAGCTCCTCTAAGCTGGTAGGCCTTGAATAATTAACTTAGTGGAAATATATTAGTTGCTGATAATTTCTTGATATTCAAATTTCACAGGGTAACTAGACCACCAATGGCAACAATGAAAAGGAACAAGAGAAGAAGTTCTGTACAGCTTGGTTCTCTTTTTGATTGTTATAGACAGGGTGAGGGAAGTCAGGGTGCAGTTGTTTCTATGGGAAATCATACAAAAATAAATAATAATATAAGAATAGACTCTGTGTTCTGCATATTCACAGCTATAAATCCACCTCCCCCTCCCCGTACATAACTCACATTCTCTGTTAACTCTAGCTTAGTTCCTTGCAAGTAGAAAAGAAAGATAACCTCCAGTGTAAGGTTGTACTTCTTTGTCCTCAGTTTGTTTGCTAAGCACTCCTCTGTGATCTCGCTGTTTACTTGGGATAATCACAGCATAGTGTGATAACAGTTTAGATTTATATTATTTTTTAACTTATCCATTTGGCTTCTAGAGCAATTTTGCTTCAAGGAATTCCCTTGAACACACAGAGAAGTGACCCGGAGAGTTTGATGGATCTAATGTTACATCTCTATCCATATCTTTATTCTCAAAGTCTAGAGCTCTATCATCTGCATCTACCTGCATCCATAGCTAAAACGACCTAATTTAGCTCTCTGAAGCAGTGTTTTAACTAAAGTTGAAGGCAAAAAATAATACTGGATCTTAGAAAGATGATGGGGTTAGAGAATAGAAATGAAAGTCTTGTGATACCTGCAGCCAAATTCATTTCTAGAGAGACCGTACCAATCTGCACTGCTACCAAAAGCTTACAAATGTCTGTTTCACTGCATCCTCATCAGCAAGGAGTTTCTGCTTTAATTAAAATCTTTGTCATTTTGGCAGGTTAAAATAATAATACTGTAATTATATGAGGTTAGTGTGAACTGCATCATTAGTCAGTCTATTCCAACTTCTGCAATGCACTCATGACAGAAAAAGTGACGCGGTGCCACTGTGCTGTGCTAATATTGATTTTATCACCTAAAAGTAAGAGGAGACCCCACCATATTTTAACAGAATTGAAATGAGAGTTGAGTAATTATAAGGGATTCGATAGAACAGATATGACAAACTCAGACTAACAAAAGTCAAAAACCTTGATATTCAGGGTGGGCAAAAGTGGATTTATAGTTGTTTATGTGGAAAATAACATAATAATTAATAAGTAAAAATAAGAGAGTAAACTCTGTTTCCTGTGCTCACAACTGTAAACCTACTTTTGCCCCACCCTGTATAAGCCAGAAAAGCAATTTATAAATGAAAATAAACAATACAAATCCCAAGGGGAAAAGCATTGTATACCACCCAAAGTGACTCATCAGAATGAGGAGAAACTACCATCTGATATAAATTACATTTTATGCATGAAGAAAAAATATAATTAGAAGATACGATTTTCTGGTGTAGTTACATCGCTGAAAAGACTGAAATATGTTAGTAACTTCTTCCTATATCACCTGTGACTATTTATTTCCTTTACCTGAAGTTGGAAGTCTAGTGGGCTTTCCCCCTGCATGTTCTAAATTGGTATGAATTTTGTCTCTGTGATTTGTGGGGTTTCACTTCCCAAACTTTTTTCTGTGTTTCTGTCTTAACCCCTTTGGGCTGCTATACCAGAATACTATAGGATGGGCGGCTTATAAACAATAGACATTTATTTCTTACAATTCCACAGGCTGAGAAATCCTAGATCAAAACACCAGCATGGTGTACAGTGAAGTTCCACTCCCTGTTTCATAGATGGTTATTTTTCACTGTTGCCTTGCATGGCAGAAGGACGGAGCTCTCTGGGGTCTCTTTTACAAAGGCAATAATCTCATTTATAAAGGCTGCACTCTCATAACCCACCTCCCAAAGCCTCGACCTCCAGATTATATCACGTTGGGCATTAGGATTTAACATGTGACTATTGGACAGACACATACAATGTATAGCACTTTCTTTGGGTGGAAAAAATTCCCCATTTACTTTCATTTATATTAGTACTTCCATCCAAGCTGTACCCAACTCTTGCCAGCTTTAGAGTCATTCTTGCACTCCCTTTAAAGATGCCTTTGTATTTTTGTGCTCTGCACCACTCTTCACTTAATTTTCAGACAATGATATGCTTCCTTAGCTACTTCAAGACAGTGTTTCCCAATGTGGTCCTAAAGTGTAGAAAACATCTTGCATTTCCAGGTTCAAGAGGAACTACACTTTAGTTTAACTCTCAGCTTCTGCAAGCCCCTGGATTTTGTGACCTTGAGAAAGCCTCTCACCTCCATTCTGTGTTTTCTTCATCTGAAGATCGGATATACTAGTGATGACCTCACTGATTTGGCTGAGAAGAAATAAAATCCTGTATGTGGCTCTCTAACCTGGTTCTCAAATCTGGAAGCATATTAGGGGCATTGGTGATTTTGTAATGTCTTAGGCTATTTGTTATGTGCCTAAGTGTCTTCTTAAATGACAGTCTTGGGGCAGATGCTAGCAAAAAAATCTGACCACATACCTTGAGTGCTGAATCATTTATTCTAGGGGCGATTTGCATTTTGGGATCTTGATCAAGACCTTCTTAATTTATGTAAAGATATGGACTATCTAGTCATTACTATTTGCTGCAAAATATGAAGCTCTACACCCAGCTAGGAGAAACTAGCTTTCATCCCCTGGTAAGCTTGGTATAACCTACTTAGCACTGCAGTTTAAATAAAGAACGGTGATGTTTTCCACCTCAGGCTGAAATCAGGATGGGAATGGAGTACAGGAAGGCTTTGATTATTCAGTTTGAATGGGTTACCTGACAGAGATGGCTTGATTTGTAATGAAGAGAGAACATCTGAATTTTATCGCATGCCCAAATGGATACAGTGTAGCTCCCTAACTTATAAAGTGGTATCGTGAGTTTGCAAATGTGAAAACTTATATTTCAGACAAGTAAGTATCTTGCCTATAGATATGATGGATTTTTCGGTTCTGACTAATTCTCTCTCGAGTACCACACCATCCCTATGTTGAGTAATGAGACAGAATTCAAGAGGCCAATTTTCCAGCCTTATTCTGTACTTTACATCCCTGTCACTGTTTTTTATATTGAGAGGTCAAGTTTAAGGAGAAAATAAAAATTAAAACACATTAACATTCCCCATAAGAAACATGCAAACCACTTTAGCACCATTAGCATTTGTAAAAAGAGCAATCCAAACACTGATCTGGGCCCAGTACCTCAATAAAAGAAACAGTGTTGCATCGGTCCTAAAAGATTTTTAAAAATGAGACTTTTAAATAACCATTTCTTGTCATGAATACAAGACACTATTTAAAATGAATTTATTTCAATATATATGGACTAGCAGGATTCTATATATACTAAATAGAAGTGATTTAGCAACGAGTATTACAAACATTAATTCTCAGGATAATTTAAGTAATAGGCTAGCCCCTTCCTTACTTTAGGCAAAGAGAAACTTGTAATATGAACAGCCGATTATAACCCAACATCCATCAAATTGGATTGGAATTTGAGCACAATGATTAGAAAACACAAGCAACCATAATGAGCAAAAGTATTTCACAGACTAACAGTTACTGTCAATCCCTTTGAAAAGTACACAGGAGACCTGAATTTAAACATTTGTGGGAGGTAATAGAGAGCATGAAATTTGTCATAGGACCATTTAATACTTACTCAAGCAATTTACTTAATTCTGACCCTTGATTTCTTTATCTGTAAATAAGGATAATAATACCTACTTTAAGAGAGCTATTGTTTACCTGGCTGGTGTAGCTCAGTGGATTGAGTGCCAGCCTGTGAACCAAAGGGTCATGAGTTCGATTCCCAGCCACGGCACATGCCTGGGTTGCAGGCCAGGTCCCCTGTAGGGGGTTTGTGAGAGGCAACCACACATTGATGTTTCTCTCTCTTTCTTTCTCCCTCCCTACCCCTCTCTCTAAAAATAAATAAATAAAATCTTCAAAAAACAAAAAGACACAGACAATTTATATCAATTGACCAAATCACAAATTCTGCCTTCTTCAACAGGCAACCAGAAATGACCCCTCTTACTCTTTATTTCCCTATCGTTTCATAGCATAATAGGGAACTTGGAACATTTTTTTAGACCTTGGTTAATTTTTTATGTGAATGCCATTTCTATCTTTTGCATTTCCACCACCTAAGACAATGATTTACATTTTTATTTGTCCAGCCCTAACACATTACTTAGAGATAAAATGTTTTCAAATTAAATAATTCAGAAATTTTAGAAAACTTAATATTTTAAAATCATAATTTTATATATGCATCTATATTAAATTAATTAAAAATAAATCCTTTAAAAGAGATAACCTGTAATTCCTTTTTATTATTTTAAACTGATCACCTTTTATAATATACATTATATATAATGTGTGTATATATACACACGTACCTATGTGTGTGTGTGTGTGTGTGTGTGTACACACACATTAGCACCAATTGTTATAATTTGTATGAATACAGACAACATCTATATGGGCATAGACAATTGGGCAGAGTTTTTTCCATAAGCTGGTTGGGCATGTCTTTAGGGTTCTCTATTGTTCTCCTTTTCTCAAAGTAACTCCTTTTGTCATTATAATTAAGGGAACTGAGTGTTGAATGTTCTCTTGTCTCTGGAAAATACAAAGGAGAACTTCTCCTCTTTTTCATTTGTCTTTTCAGGCCATATGTAAGGCAAGGTCCTTCTGGAAGAGGGAAGCAGAAGAGATTCCAGCCCACCCAGGCAGCCCAGCAGCCGTAGCACACCCGGAGGGCCTCAGCAGGAAAACAGCTGTGTTCTTCCCATCAGTGACAGTCTCCAAAGGTTTAAAGGAGTCAGGGTGTAGAGGTAAGCTTGTTTTCATTGTCCCCTGTTACATCAGTCACTTAGATCAAGGGCTTTGGCGTGGGGAACTTGCAGGTCACTATCCTTACATGTATTTAGAAAGGAGCCATCAGGGTTAAGGAGATAATGCCAGGAATTTGTGATTCATAATCAATACAATGTCATCACCTCCCTGGCACATATAATAATGATAAACAGGTAGTATTTTTTCTGTAATTTTGCAATATGCAAAGCAGAAAGTGGTTGAATATGTAAATTATACTCAGAAAAGTCTTATATTCCTCTCAGAAATAACAAATAGCTACTTCAGTAATGAGCCCTGGATACTGAGTGATGACCATTAGACTTTGCTTTCCCCATCTCGTAAGCTCTCCTTGAAGAAAAACATGCTATCTACAGCTATTGAAGAAACTACAATTGATATCTGAGTTACAAAAAAGATCATCCATTTTCTCCTAAGTGACAAAACCAGAACTGCCAAGAAAAATGGAAGTATATAGGAATCATGATAGACAATAGTAAGAAGAATAAAAATGCTAAATACTAACTTAAAATTCATCACTGATAAAGAAATCACCATATAAAATAGTTGCATATTCATATGACCTCTTCTTTTTTTAATTCCAGTAAAAATAGAGATTAAAAATTAAAATTATCTTAAGGTAAATGTGCTAATCAATCCTAGCCCAGGCTAGATCATTTTAATATTTAGTGGTGCTAAATTAACAAGAGTGCTAAACTAACCAATATTTTGAGGCAAAAAAACATGTAAAATGTGACCACAATTGCAGTTGGATGCTGACCTTATTTCTCTCTCTTTGGCTTTTAGAAGTGAAGGATTAACAAGGAAATGGAATAAGCTTGACACACCTTAAGTTGAGGTATTGTGTCCCTATCCTACAGACGGTGGTGAATTACCACCTAGTATCACCTATTGTAACATGGACTTTGGATCATGCACTGCTGGTGGATAACTGTGCAGTCTCCTTGGAGACATAGAGTTGAATCATACCTCCGTGTGCGGCACTAGATGTCCCGTGAAAAGAATGTCAGTAAACACTAGCATGGTAGACGTCTTACACTGGAGTAAGAAAACAAAATGTTTCCTTTTTGCCTGGGCATAGCCTTCCTTTTGACTGAATGTCCTAAGAATAAAAATGACCAAAAATCTCTAGTGGGCGTTTGGCTGTGGAGGTGTTTTGAAATTATTTTCTACAGTCTTTCTTACTATATTCTTCAATGTTCCATGCAAAAGGAAATTGTAATACTCAATAACTTTGAGACAGCTAAGGTTGAGTTGAATTCTGACCCCTAGTTGGGGCCAGAGAAAAGTGAGGACAACTGAGGGAGCTGATGTGCTCCTCTGAATAAAGAAAAACATAAAAGGTTGAAGGGATGCTGAACAATTCACTGTAGAGCTATTACTGAGCACAGTGTCTACCGGGAGTGCAAATCAGTTGCATTTTCTACAAATGCCTTCAGCTGACCATACCTATAATATGGGCTATACTATGTGATATTAGCAGAAAGCTTAATGTATATGTTATGCTATATTAGAAACATAAAGTCAAGAAAGTAGAAAATGTCAGAGCTAGAAGGGATTTTAGGAATTATTTATTTTTCACCTGGGTTCCCTGAACTGCTTAGAGTCCAAAAGGTTATAATGTGGATTCAGGAGCTATTTTTAATATTTCAGAAAGCTGAATGGAAATCATAAATTATCACAATCATAAAGTCTACTAGGCTAAATCTAACCCTAAAAGTCTTTCAAGGATGTAATGACTGGTTATTCTCTTCTTATCCAAAGTTATGAGTTTGCTTTTAAATTGCAGATTTCAATTACAGTCTGCATTCAATATTATTTTGTATTAGTTCAGATGTACAGCACAGCGGTTAGCCAGTCATGTACTTTACACAGTGTTTCCCCAGATATTTCCAGTACCCACCTGGCACCATACACAGAATCTATAATTAGTAAAATAAACTTTTTAAAAAATTAAAATAAAAGCAAAGTAGCTGTCTCCTAACAAATGTACTAGGAGAGATACATCGTTCAAATCATAAGCACAATAGTAAAGAAGAAATTTGGGTTGAAAAACCTTGGCAACCATTAATCAGGTGAAACCATATCCTCCTTCCACCTTATTCTTCCCACCATGTAACAGGTGAGAAATTTGAGGGTAGAAATAGTTGACTTGCCCAACATAAGTTCATTAATGTTAGAGGTGAGACTGGCTATTAGATCTTCTGTGTCCCATTAATCCCAATATTTATTCAACAATACTATATAAGATGTATGCGCAAATGTGAGCTATGAAATTCTAGGCTCTTAAAGTAATATAGTTTTTTTGTACTATTTTATAGCTATACCAATGTTCTCCCCATCGACTAAAGATTTAACATTATGATGCATGCATTTTCTAGTTTAAACAAAGTTAAAGTTTTTAAAGAAACTACAAGTATGCGCACATTACTACTAATAGAGCCACTGAGATAAAATAAATGAGAAACTGGTAAAAAGAGACAAGTAAACATAGGAAATGAAGTAAACTATGTTATCAACTAAATATGCATATATATTTACATATTTATGCATTTATACACACGCAAGTGTACATGCAGATGTGTACATGCATCTACATCTATGTGTACTACATCAATACATGCACATATTTTTATATGTGTAGAATACAAATGTAAAATATCAGATTTGCCTTTTATTAAATAAGTGAATCAGGAGTATACTTACTATTGCACTTATTATTGTAATTAAAATGTTAGATATTTACAAGTCTTTGTATTTTTTAAATACTTACTTAAAAAACAGATTTTATTTTTTGGAGCAGTGTTAGGTTCACAGCACAACTGTGTTGAAAGTACAGAGAGTTCCTTTCTCCCCTCGGCCCCCCTTCCCCAGGGAGACCATCGCACGACGTTCACCCAGTCCCAGAGTGGTGCGTTTGTCCCAACCGATGAGACTACACTGGCACATCATTGTCACCGACAGTTCGTAGTTCGCATCAGGGTTCCCTTTAACGGTGGTGCACATGCTACTGGTTCAGACAGGTGTATAATGGCATGTGTCCGCCATTGCAGTGTCCCACAGAATAGTGTCAACCGTCCTAAGCTCCTCTGTCTTCTGCCTCTTCACCCCTCCCTCCCCACAACCCATGGCAGTGTCCGATCTTTTACTGTCTTCGCAGGTTTGTATTTACCAGAATGTCACATAGTTCAAAGGCGACAATATACACAGTCTTTTCAGACTGGCTTCCTAACTTACTAACATTCATTTAAGATTCCTCCATGTCCTTTTATGAAGGGCTTCTTGAAAACAATACCTTAGTTTGGTTGTGGGATAGGATACATACAGGATGAGCCTGTGATAACATCTTGTCACAGGGAGAGTAAGAACTCTTAAAGGTAGTGAGGGTCAAACCAGGACGTCTCAGGCAAATTTAAAGAAGCTGAGCTGCTGTGGGGCAGACAATTTCCCACAGAACTGGAAATTTGAACACTGATAGAAATAATAATTCCAGCTGATTAACAGAAGTAGATAATAATGCAGCCATCTCACAGTGTAAGACATAAGGTCAGTGAAATCTAATCTGAATTGATTAGTCAATTCACACAGGAAGGGAATCGCACATTAGTTAGCACTACTGAGACCAAGTCAACCAAGCCTGGATCTTTGTGTAGGAATGTCTTCAAAGTAGCCTCGGAATCTTCCACTGTGCATTTTGATGTTATTTGAGGGTAGCCACTGTGCCCAATATCACTTAAGTCAAGGCTCAGCATTTCTTTTTACCTCCCTGCATTGCGCTGATCAGGGCTTTCTGAGATCAGCACCTTTATTTGAGGATGAGGCAATGAATAGAGCGGACGAGTCAAAATCTAACGTTTACACTTTTGCTCTCAAGGATAAACACCAATGCATCCAATATGAGGAATCTGAGCTAAACATAACAAACTAATAGAAGGTCACATGTCATTTTACCTCCCACCACTGGCATATAAACAAATATTCATAATTATAATGAATTGAATTTAGAAAATAAATATTCCATTTTCTTTCCCAAATTGCTGTGGCTGTGGGTGCATTTTTTAAGATTTCTACAGCTGCTTGTATTTTATCTACAATCTATTTTATGCCATACATTAGGAAAATAAAAGGTTTTCAAAAAAATGAAATTATACTGAAACACTGCTAAAGAAAAAGCTTTTAAAAGTAATGGAATGTAATCACATTTGACTAAGTCTTTAGAAAATATAAAAGTAGATACTTCAAAGAGAACACACATTTGAGATGAAAATATACCAATATCTCCAAATGTCTTTCTCTCTACCATTTGTCACTAGATTTAGATTGTCAAAAACATCCAAAAACAAATACATTAAACTGTCCTTGTCCCTCTGCCACAGTTTGGGTCCTAAGTGAAGCTCTGCTTAGACCAGAAGTCTCTAGTACCCCAGAGATTACATTTTCTTAAAATCTCATTCTTTTCTTGTTGCAGGGTCTGTGAGGGTATTACGTGTTGAATTATAACCCCCCCAAAAAAATTCATATGTTGACACTCCAAGCCCCAGTAACTCAGATCATGACCATATTTACAGAAAGGTCTTTAGAGAGGTTATGAAGCTAAAGTGAGATCAGCAGGGCAGTTCCTAGTACAATGTGACTGGTATCCACACAGGAAGAGGGATTTTTGTACACAGACACACATAGAAGGAGGACAAGAGAAAAAGACATGGAGAGAATCCAACCACCTGCAAGCCAAGGAACAAGACCTGGAATAGGAATTTTCCTTACAGCCCTCCAGAAGGAACTATTTCTACCGGCACTTTGATTTTGAGTATCTAACCTCCAGAACGGCGAGACAATTCACTTCTGTTATGTAAGCCACCCAGTCTGTGGTGTTGTGTGGTAACACCTCTAAAAAACCAACACAAAGGTGAAAAGTCAAAATATATCATCTATAGTGTCACAACCTCAAATTAAGCCTACCATATTTTTATGCTGAGGAATCAAAAAGAAACATTAACAAATTATGAATGCTTCTTTTGCCACTATAGACAAAATACTCATTACGTTCACAAGAATAAAATAACCTAAAAATTTATAATCTCTTCTTCTGTCAATATATTGTATGTACAATCTTGAAAATGTGATCACAACAAGTGTTCTGTTTACATAAGCCATTTTGAGACCAGATTTTCTGTCGATTAACAAGAAAATACCCTGACTGAGATACTCTAGTTCTTAATACAGTAATGCCCCAGATCACTTAGTTGCCCCAGTTGTTTAGATTCTTTATTTAGGACACAATACAATAAATTACAATGTATCTCATGACCTGAGCAGGAGATGCTTTATGAAGGTTGATGAAATGCTACTTCTCTCTCTCAGTGATCACAAGAAAAACCCAAAGCAATGAAGGATATATGCAACTTGGACAGTGCACGGCTTAATTATGCACAGTTTTGTCATTTGTTTTTAATAACTCAGTTTCCCCAGGACTACCCTGATGTCCAGCTTGGTAGTATTCTTGTCCAAAATCCTCATGAAATGCTCTCATGTAGTGTCTGCACCCTTAAGACTTTCAACCCTCTACCTATGGAGGTGGAGTTTTCTGTCAACCTTTTGCTTAAATCCACTGCAAAGCAAAACTGCTGCTGACTCTGGTGATAAATCACCATATTACAGCCATTAGGCCATTTAATTTGTTCTGAAAATCAATTGGGACTTGCTGATGCCAAAAACATAATATATTGTTAGTTAAAAAAAAAAAAAAAACCCGGATATTACACTTCCGCGCAAGATGGACCGTCAGTCACCTTGATGACCAAGCAACAATTTACAGTTTGTAAACACCCAGCAGACAAACTGTAAGAAAAATGCACTTTGACTTCAGCACCAATCTTTGTGGGATTTGGCTGGAGTGAATAAGTCAAATGACTTTGCAGAGAAAATGGCGAGCTCTAGGGTGGAGTTGAGGTTCATTACGGGAGGAAGTGTGTTTGTTACAGTGAAGTGGGGAACATGGAGGGGAGGTGGTGGGTAATTTCTTGACTAAAGATGTCCAATTAGCAAATAATGTTTTACTAAATATTGCTGAGTTATAGGCTATTACTTGATCTATCTACTTATTCATCAATGGTTAGCATATTGAGTGCCATGAAGGAGAATGTTTTTACTAGTTCCTGATGCCGTGTACTAGTAGGTGAGGAACTGCATCAACTCCTGCTAACTTTGGAGCCTATAGTAACTGATAGAATGTGGGAATCATAGCTGCATGCTGCTGGCTGCAGAGATAATTTTACAAAGGATGAGGAAAATGTCTGGGTCCTAGTGTCTGTCAGAATTTATAGCCTTATAATTGTTTCTATCACAATTAAGACAAGATGTAGTTCAAAGAAGTGATTTGAATAATAAAATAATTTATATCAACCATAATTAAGAAGGCATCAGGAATTTGAATGTTTATTGTGTGGCTGGCACTGGATAAGGAAATTTTTAAATTACATTTCACATTTCTTTTTCCCTACCCTATGAGAAATTATTAAAACCAATTTTATTGTTGAGTAAACTAAGATTTGGAATTATAAAATTTACCTAAGATTATGAACTATTAACAGGAAAGCTATACTTGCTATTTTTGTACCTAGATCAACTTTACTATAATCTCTGCTTTTAACTCCCCAGATTTAGGAGAGAACATAAAAAGGAATGAAATAGATAGTGACTGCCAATCAACACATCCAGCAAAGGTCCCTCTGCCATTAACAATGCTAGCAATTTTTTGCATTCAGACAGTCAAACTTTAAATCATTTTTACTATGTATGTGATTTTGGATAAGTTAATTAAACCCTTTGAACACATGGATCTATCCTGAAAATATTTATACCCACAAGAAAAAACACCATGGTAATCAAGACACATGTCTCCTGGCATCAGAAAGCTAACAAACTAGAGACAGGTGAGGGGACAATAAACAAATTAAACTTTCCATTTAAATTGTGTTAAATGCTATAAAATTATGGTCATTATTGCTAAATATTATGTAACCAGGTAACCAGTGAGTATGAGAGAAGCAAGGGCACTCTAAATAGGGTGATCAAAATATACCTTGCAAAAGTGATGGCATTTGGTTGAGATCTACGGAATGAGAAGGAACCAGCCAAGTGATAAACTAAGGAAACTGATTATAAAGGAGAAATTAAAAAAAGACTTAAGGTGGCAATAAACTTGGGATAACATTGAGAAATGTTATGAAAGTTAATCATGTTTCTCAATGTTGCAGCATTTCAGAAACGTCATGAAAGCCAGTGTTACCGGAGTAGAGTGGGGGGGGGGGGCGGATAACTAACAAGAAATATCTGAGGTCTAATCACACAGGGCCTTGGTAGGCATGGCATGGAATTTGGAATTTCCTATGACTGCTGTGAGAAAGTATAAGATATTTATAGACCTTTATGGCTTGATCTAATGTATTTATTTATTTGAACACCCCTCTGACTGCTGAATTAGGAGTGGATGAAACTCAACATATAAAAGCAAGGAAAGCATTTAGGAATCTATTGTACCAGTTTCAATGAGAGTTGATGGAGCCCTGGTTCTAGGAAGTTAGAAGTGGACATGGTGATGGTAGGGCTGGAGATGTATTTTTGTGGCAGAGCCAACTAGGATTTGGTAATACTTCAAATGGGGATTGTAAGAGAGAGAGGGGGATTAAGGATTATCTGTAGGATTCCTTTAACAAGAATAACTGTACAGTTAGTGGGGTCATGGACAAGACAGGGCTACCGGGAGGGGAAGAGGTTTCCGCTGAGAGGCAGGGTAGGGGATGTTACTAAGTATTTGCATTTTTACCAAATTATCTTTGAAAAACCTATTAGATATTCACATAGAAATGTAAGGAGGCATTAGTATAGATAAAAGGATGAGATGAATAAATAGGAAATCTCCTCATATTTAAAGCTTGGAGCTGGGTGAAGTAACAAGGGAAACATGCACGTGGAGAAGAGAAGAAGCCCAGCGCGCCAGCACTCCAGCATATGAACCTTCACACTGCAGACAGAGAGGGAAGATAATCAGAGGAAACCGAGAAACAAACGCCCGAAAGCAGAAAGGAAATGAGACAGATGAAGTGTTACCGAAGGCTGTGTAGGCGGAGGATGGACAACTGTTGAAAACACTACTGAGAACTTAAATAAAATGAGGGCAGAAAACGGGCCATGGGTCAAGGGAAATTGTTGGTGATAGCAATAAATTGTGGGCAATAATAACAATCTGAGAGATTCATGTTCAGATTAAATGAGCTGGAACACAGAAAATCATTACTTATTTTGTCTAATGCTTCATTAAAAAAATCACCCTGAAATTTGGGGCATAAAACATTCATTTACCATGCTCATGGAGTCTGTGGGTCAGAAGTTCAGGAAAGGCTCAGTGGGTAATTCCTGTTTAGCGTCTCTGAACTGGGTGCAGTCAGAACTCACTGAGACTATACTCATCCGAAAGCCTGACAACGCTGGGGGATTCAACTCCAAGGTGGCTCAGTCACACTTAAAGAAAGTTGGGGTTGGCCACTGCCTAACAACGATAGATTCTTTCCACGCGGGCCTCTCCATGGGGCTGCTGAAGTGTTCCCAAGCCATGACAAATGGCTGTTCCAGAACAAGTGATTTACAAGATCAAAAGGAAGGCAGAAGTCACACACCTTCATATCTGCCATCCTCTACTGAACATAAAGGTCAGTCCTAATGCATTGTGAGAGGGGACAACACACGTGAGTACAAGAGATAAGGATTGTTGGGGACCATCTTGGTGGTCGATGGCCACAGAAATATATTTTAAATTCTTAGAAACATTGCCTGGGACATAGTGGACATTCTGTAAATGATCATGCTCAGAGTTAGCCAAACAGGAGGTACAGGACACAGTCCTTCACACAGCCATGTCTGTCCAAGACTCCAGATGTCAACTGTAAGTTCAGGGTCTCCAGGGCCAACCTCACTGTCAACCATTTGTCCACAAATCTGAGGATTCTCACATTCATCCTTATGGTTGGTAATTTGCTAGAAAAACTTACAGAACTAAGGAAAGTATTGTCATTATAGTTTTATTAGAGCACAAAGATACAAATCAGAACCAGTGAAAGGAAGAGATGTATAGGGCAGAATCTGAAACTGGAAGTATTCCAAATCTGAGGATTCTATGTCCTCTGGGATACATTACCCTCCAAGTATCAAAATGTGGGAATATGCAGAATACTATCAATCCAGAAACTCATCTGAGCTTTGAGACTAGTTTTTAGGAAGACTTCATTTTGGGAGAATGATTGATTATTCCCCACATGTTTGAATTCAATCTCATTTCTTCTCCCTGGAGGTCAAGCTGATTGCTCATGGCACAAAGTCTCAACTCTCTAAGCACATGATTAGTCCTTCTTACAAGGCCAGCTTCCACCTGGAGTCGTCTCTGTTAGCATTAAACTATCCATTGTAATCCAAGGGACCCACCATGAATAAAAAACACTCATATCACTCAGGAAAATTATTGGGACACTCAGGTTGTGTCCCAATAATATGGACAAAAGCCAGATGTAGGTAACTCTTCACTGCACAGGTAGATATTATTATTGCCACTTCACCCATATTACTAAGTAGAATTATTGGGGAAATGACGTAGGATTTCAGATTTCCTTAGATTACAGACACTGGGAGATGAATGAAAATTTGCCATCTGCTCTTCATGGTGTCTTATAAGACAGTAGAAAATTCCTAGTTTTCTGCTGTCTTGATTTTGCTTTATGTTAATAATTATTAACCATTGAGATCTAGCTGTTTTTCCCAATCAGGATGCCAGAGAATATGTAAGACCAAATAAACTTTCCTTTCATCCTGTGCTTTAGTCAAGCTGACTGGCATCCTGAGTTTAATAATGTTTATATATGTACACCAAAGCAAACATAGGAGATTAGAACCCATGTAGTCATGGGTGGTAAGAACTAAAGATTACACATCTGACATTACACATCTAACACATGTTTTTTATTATCTGATCCCTGTTACACCCAGTGTTCATAGTTTACCATTGTTCCTCTCTTTCCTCATTAAAATCTCTTCTTCACATCAGTCAACTCAAATTCTGTATCATGCTACAGACGCTCCATTATGATGCCAATGCCATGAGACCAGGGTGCTTTTTTCAGAAAACATTCATCTAATTTTAGAACAAAATGGAACCAGTGGTGTAGTAAACCCACTATGTATTGTTCTGGAAGATTTATAGAAAAGTCACAAATAAACACTTAGAACTCTTTTATGTCAATGTATCAATGAGGTTATGCATGTGTCAGTAAAAGAGAGGCTAGAATTATGTAGAAGTCTTTACAATTAAGGTAGTATGTTGAGTCTTTCTTTTATTAAGTTGCCTTGTTAATTTAATAAACACATGTCACTTCTCACTTTTAATATATTTTGAAATGTCTCATTTCATCCTCATTAATACGTGAAACTTTTATTTAGCACCAACTGCATGTTTACAAAACAACAAGCCACTTCCTACAAAAAATAAATGCATGTATAACACAGGTCTTCTCCAAGAAAGGGCTTATGGTCTAAGTTGTGCTCCTTCTTTTCTCTAGAACTCCCCCTCACCTCCTCTCCTCTTTATGCTTTTCTCCACTCAACCACATGTTCTCATTTCCCATTATTCAGTTTTTAGTAAGTTCAGACATATTAAGTCACTAAGAGCTTAATATAACCCTATACTGCAGCTCTCTGGAATATCTGCCTTTAAAGGAAAATACAAAATTTGGGCATTTCTGAAAGACAATTTTGAGCAGGCCTTTTCATTGATGGTTTTCAAATTACAATATATAGATAGTCCACAACAATATAAAGTAATCTTGACTGGATAAATGGCATGTGGAGAGCAAGACCAATAGAATGGCATTGGTCCAGTCAAGATAGCATAGTGTATAAAACAAAGTGCAGTCACTGATGTCACCCAGGATGGCTGCCACTCAGACTTGGCTCTTCGGTTCAAGAGGGAGACTACCTAAGTCATGCTGGACACATCTGGCAATGAGACACACTTAAGATATCTGTACACATGATCAGAGCAGACACATCTGGCAAGGAGACACATCAGCATATCTCCACATGTGACCAGAACAGCCATGTCTGCAGAATGGGACCACCCATGGATAGGGGAAATTCCCTACTTGCCATCAGGGGTGCCAACACACTTATCAAGAGACCGAGAAGCGTGGAGTCTACCACTTTCGAAGTATAACTTAGGCAGGTTCCAGGCCACTGCTGAGACAGCCAAGCTCCACACACGACAGCACTGCTCCATGCCACACTGATCTCCCCTGGCATTGGCCACCAGAGGCTCTGTCCTGCTGGACTGAGGACTTTGGCTGCCCTGCTGCCTTCCTGGCTCCAGAGATCCCTCCTTGCAAGACGCTGGCAGCTCCCTGGTTCACCATGCTGTCTCCCAGACCCCCAGATTGAGACTCTGGGAGTCAGGTGCATTATCTCCCAATTCTCTCATGTGATGTTGATTACTTCTGAGTGATTAGTATTGTTATTAGGTTAGTATAGATTTGGATTAAATCTGCATTAAGGAAAGCTGAGTGAACCTGTGTTAATAAAGTCTGAGTGAACTGGCACAGTCACCTGTGTTGGCTCCCTGTTATTTCTCAGTGCTGGTGTCACCTGTAGGACTGGTGGTCATGCAGGTAGCTCAGTGCCCTCAGTTCTTAAGGCTGGGATAAGATGATCTGAGTGGGGACCAGAGGCTGACTTAGAGGGAAGACCATGTTGTGAACACACACTAGTGACAGCATAGAAACAACTGTGAAGACATGTAGTTTATAGGGGTCGTAGCCTTCATTGTTAGGCATTCATCAGTAATTCTATGGTGGGGAGGTGGGCTGGTGGGAGAGAGGTTCTAAATTCTAAGAACTCAGTAGAAAATGATTTTTTCTCAATTATAAAGGGGAAAATACAATGAAATCTCCACAAGATATCTTGTGGATTTGGTTCAACTTTGATTAAAACTGAGCAGATGATATGACAAAAGACCAGTTTCATATTTTCTTCAAAGTTATAGCAATTCTACTTAAACAGCTGTGAATATTTAAAGATATAACTTTCATGTGAATAATCAGAAATAATAACAAAAATCTCCATATGAACCTATAACCTGTAGGTTCGTTATTCAATAAAATATTGCAATCTTTCAATTCAGCTTCAGAAATAATCTATTAATGTACAGCAAAGAAAATAGATAGTACACTAGTTACTTAGTCTTCCTCTTGGATATTTTCCTTTTAATTTGTACAACAAACAGATAAATGTTAAACTGTAGAAGGGAAATGGACTTCTATCCATGAAAAAAAGATATACCTAGTATATATTTTAAAACTATATTGGGGTTTATATTTTTTTATTTTATGTAAACTCAAAACGATCACCATATGCCTTTGTTTACTTGGTTTTCCTAAGCTTATAAAATGTGGAAATAAATTTAACATCAGAAGTAAAATGAGTTTGCCATTATTCTATAATCTTGAACATTTTTTAAATTCTAAAGGGAGAAATCTAAACTAGAAAAAGTCTCAGCACTGGTAAGTATGTGGGAGTAGAGTTGCTTTGCTATACCCCTGCATTCAGGTATAATTCCTGCTCAGACCACATATTTGCATATACAGTATAATTGACTGTTGCTCTGCCATCTGAGATACTTTACATGTTAAATATTTGTTTTAATTTTCTCTTTGTGAAATTTATGGTTGAAAAATAATAGATGTGTGTGTTTTGAATCATGATTTCATTTTCTATCTTCATCTCTAATCTAAAAAAGATCCTTACTTTTCTAGGCAGGCAGCTCCCTCGCAACGGGATACCTCACTACTGAATTCATACCTCCATTACAATAATGAAGGCATTCCGTTTTAATATTTTTATTGTATTTGCCTTCTGGATTATCAGTAGCAACATGATGGAACAGAGAGGAGTAAAGGGGCGTAACAGAAATGCATGGCTTTAGGGTCAGAGTGACCATCTAAATTCTGGTTTTGATACTACTTATGAGACCTAGGATATGTGTGTGTGTGTTTTTTTTTTAACATTGTGATTGCTCAGAAATTCCAAGCAAAAAACTGAAAATACTAATAAGCATGCTTTTGCAAGAGCATATTTATTAATGTTAAGCATAATATTTATAAAACATCTATAATGTTTTTATTTTTAGCCAAGAAAAGATAGCTTCTGTTATTAATATAACAACAGACATTCTTCTTGATAGTCTTTAATTTGGTTTAATTATCTAACAGAGAAACTGACAACTCTAGAGAATTGATTAGATATTCATTAAGCTGAAAAGAGCTGCCTTAGTTTTTAGGACTTTAAAGGATCAGTACAAATGGCTAACATTCATTAATGTCAGTCAATCCATTTCTCCCACTGGTAACAGACCCTGAAGCCTCAGCCCTTGCGCATCTGAACCACAATGGGCTGTTCATAGCACCTGGGACCCTCGCCACAGTGATTGGCCCTGAGGTGAGCTCATGATCCAAACAAGCTTACAGCATTTACCTGCGATTTTATCATTGGAGTTGAGAGTAAGATGTGCATTTATCTGTGTGGGTTGCGAAACTTGATTTATGTTCTTTTTAGCAAGGAGATTTTTGTTATGAAATGTTTGAATATAGGCAAAATACAGAGATTAAAAATTTTTAATGATTAGTTTCTGTGCCTGCATGTTGTACATATGGAGGGACTAGGGGAGTGTACAGAGGGGAAAAGAGCAGAAAGGAAGGGGGAGGTGGGGAGGGCAGAGGAGGGAGGCAGGGAAACAGAACACAGGTACTTGAGTGTGGAGATCTGGTCACATTGAATCTCCTTAGTGCCTGCACATCATTACTTGCAACTTGAAGATTCCTGAAGAGTAGACATAGGAAAGAATGAGATTTTCTAATCAAAGAAAGCTCATTTTTACTTTGTTTCTAAAAGCTTGAAGACATGGGGTTGTCTATGGTAATAGGACGGTATATTTCTGAGAGGTCTTTATGTGGGAATACAATTTACAAGATAGAGTCCAAAGTTTTTTTCATATATTGATAAATAATTTGCCACACCCTTTATTTCACAGTGCTCATAGCAGTAAAATACATGAAAAATGTGATGCTCATTATTGTCTAGTAAGTTTCTAAGTTTATTTTTATTTATTTATTTTTATTCTATTTTTTCCATACCATTTGTCCCTTTTCACCCCTCCTTCAATCACCACATTATAGTCCATGTCCATGAATTCTTTTTCTTTTCTGCTTGATTTAAAGTAGGCAAAATATTATGAGGTATATAAATAAAAATATTATTCTAAGCAAATTTTCATATTGGCCACCATCTTTATTTAAATTACACTGACCTATGTTAACAGTGAAAGGAATAACTGTGCTTTAATAGTCTTGCCTGAATAACAACAACAGAAATAAAAACTGCAAGTGTTTTTATAAGACTTACCCTGTCCTAAGCAATACTCTAAGCACTTGCATAAAGTAACTCATTTATAAATCAACATTCATGGTGTTGATTTGATAATCTCACAAAATGTAACTTCTTTCTGCATCACAGTACTTTTTCCCAGGCAAGGTCTCCTATGAGGACGGATGGATAAATGAATGAATGAAAATTTTTCTTCTTCAAGCGAGAGTACAAGTAGTTTAACAGGATTGGAGAAATATTACATTTCCTGTGCTGGAAAATGCAAACATTGGAATAGAGATTCATGCTCAAATATAGTAATAGAGGGTATTTTTGTTATTTGTTTTTGATTTTTTTGAGATGTGGTTGGCTGAGTTTACCTGCTTCATTCCTCACTTCTTAAACAAGAACTCTGCCTGAATCACTGGCCATATATACCCTTTCTTAGTTTTGAAATATTTCACTAATATTCCTCTGTTATCTAGAAACTTCCTACTTGTAAGGTAAATGTCACTCACTATACTATAAAAGTGTGTTTTCTTGTTGTGCACTGAAATGAAAGGCAGACGTTGGCCTTCCTACCTGAAATAATTTCTCATACACATGGAAGCTTCACATGTCCACATGAAACAATATAAACTATTTTCATCTTTCTTATAAATTCTACTTCCGACTCTGTACTTTTATACCTCTTTGCTTACCTATCTTCAATCTGCTCAATTCTCTGAAAATAAAGAGTCTCCGACTGCTCAAATGAATCTAGTAAGATCATTAATCATATTGGAAAAAACTTATCAGGCTCAAGTTAATCCATCCTAGTAACACAGTTGGGTATTACATAGTCAGTCTCTATGAACTACCTTTCTTTACAGGGTTATGCCAATTGTTTCATTCCAATGAAAACACAGAAATCTCCTTTTTCCCTTAACAATTCCATAAATGTGTTAAAATTGTTTGTTTCCAACTTGGAGATGCAGCAAGAGGCGCCAGGTTGGCAAAACACAATAAACGCCAAGGGAGGGAGAGGATGCAACATGTGGAAACCCTGATACTCCTTTTCCAACACCCTCTAAACACAAAAAACTTACATAATACTCCTGCCCTCTGCACACGCCTATATACCACTACACAGCGATAAAATGCAAGAAGTGATAACTGAGGCAGTGTATTATTTGTACAAGGGAGAAACTTTGAAATGCTACGTTCTGTAGAATTCTATTTCAAATGTATGTTGAGATTATGTTTAAAACAAAGTGTATGACTATTTTTTCTCTCCACAGTAGGTGGAGTTTGGCAGAAAAATGATTGTAGTTACTGAAAATACAATAATATATATTTTCTTTCTATATCCAAAATTTAACATGAATAGAATATTCTGATTACCTTAAACTAATAACAATAAAGTTTAGAGAACAGAAAATTGATAGAGACAGAAAGTGAACTAGTAGTTTCCTGGAGCTGGCAATGGGTATAGAGATGAACTATAAATAGGCATGAAAAGTTCTGTTGTGTGATGAAAATATTCAGGATTATGATGACAGTTGCACAACTGGGTAAAATGACAAAACTAATTAAGTTGTATGCTAAACTGAAAAATTCATTTTAAATGTATCGATTGATGACAATATATATATAAATGTACATTTTGAAAAATATTTAAACTAGATAGACTTAATATTTTTTAGATGACCATGCTTCTTTTCCACGCAAATCTTTCCATTTAGTGTCTCTAATAGTGACTCGATTACAGTAGGTGTTTATTAATTTTTTTTTAATTTTATTTATTTATTTTTAGAGAGGGGAAGGGAGGGAGAAAGAGAGAGAGAGAAACATCAATGTGTGGTTGCCTCTCACGTGGCCCTCACTGGGGACCTGGCCCGCAACCCAGATATGTGCCCTGACTGGGAATCGAACCTGCGACCCTTTGGTTCACAGCCCACACTCAACCCTCTGAGCTACACCAGCCAGGGCTATTAAATATTTTTTAACAAGAAAGAAAGAGAGCCAAGGACAGAGGGATGATGCAAAAAAGAAAGGAGGAAGATAGGTAGGAGAGGAAAAAAAGAGCAGTATTTGCCATTCATTCTTCTAGTTACTTTTGTTAGAAATTAACTCAATTGCTTTTACTCTCAAAAGCACATACACAAACCATGTTATACATATACATTTACATTTTACAAAATCGAGCATCATATTTCACATTTTAGCTACCCTTTTTTATGAATATGTCCTGTCAGTATATAGAAGTCTAACGTATCTTTTTAGTGCCCTGCACAGTGTACCATAATATAATTATGTTATTTATTTGCTAACTCCCTTCCCTTATCATTTATACATATTTATACTCTTGAGTAATTGTGTATTTTGATGAATTAGAACTTGAAACTGAGATTGATGATTAAGATGACATGAGTTTAATAATCAATCATGATAACCTGACCTCAAAATTTTATTTGAAAATCATATATGGAACTAACATTTGCCTTACAGCCTTGGCAAGATTAAAATATATTTGAGTCAAAATCCTCATTTGTCTTTAAATTTGTATTTTATCTGTCATTATGAAATCTTCTTCATCCAAGATAATGAAATAAATAGCCTCATGTTTTCACTGAATACTTTTAAGATGGTCTTTACATTTAGAAATTTAATTCACTATAAAATTTGTATTAGTATGATTCCATCTATTTTTTCAAAACCGATCATCAATTTGACTAATTTTGAAAAATAGGTTTATTTTTTCAAGTGATTGAAAACACTACCTTTAGAATGACAGTAGCATTATTTGAAATGTGGCTGTATTAACTCCAGAATGCTGTACAGGAAAATCTGTTTTCTTGTTTTTGAGCCTCTAAAAGCTGCCCACTTTGGGGTCTTTCACACATCCCTTTGCCCTTCCCTGAGTGCTCTGATCCCCTCTGCCCCATATAAGGACCCCTGCGATTACACTGACCAACAGGACACTGTTTATCTACTATCTTAACTCCTCTTTGCTGACCATCACGTTACGTAGTCTCAGGTTTCAGGAATAAGGATGTGGCCATCTTTGGGAAGTCATTATTCTGCCTACTACAATGGATAATTGGCCTCCGTTAGTCCAATTAGACCTTTGCCAAGAATGCTGAGAAAAAGACATTAATCTTAACCTCTAGACGGAAACAGGGAAACATATAGCCCAAGAATATGCTGACATGCATCTTGGTGGCAAAGAAGGAATTAATCACGAGATCAAGATGATATAATGGATTTCAAAGGATAGAAAAGCAGAAATAATTTGTTAGGTAATATCACCAAGACAATGTATTCAACTTCATCTGAAATTCACCTTCACTCTAGTGTTTTCAATTATTTGTTCTTTACAAATAAGGCATGATGAGCCAGGTTTTTGCGATGTACCAGCAAAGCCCTCCTATGTGATATGTTTGCTATTTTTATAGGCTTTATATTAATGGCTACTGAGATCTTTGTGTTCTCATATTATTTTTTCTGATGGCTCACTGCTGTCCTATAGAGAACTGGTAATTTCTAAGTCATTATCCTAATTAACTCTTTATTTCTAAATTTTATATAGTTATAGTTTTGAATATTTTGGCAGGAAAAGTTAGAATCTCTCATTAATAATAGTATCTCCTTTCGATAACCATATCTCATTTATTTAACTTGTATTGGCTAAGACTTTCAAATCTATGTTTAAATCTAGCATTTCGTATTTAGTTCTGGTGCACAAGTTAAATATGCGCATTGTTTCTTAGTACCAATAAAATCCCTTTAAAAAAAATTTCCCTCTTTGAAAGGTCCAGAAAAATATTCTACCGATTAACCATCTTTATTCTGAATATGGAATAGAATGTTGATACTTTCATTGTTATCATTCCAAAATCTAAAACTTAGGACCATATATATATATATATATATATAAATCATCAAATTATCTACCCTGAAATCACATTATTTCATGACCACATGGGCCCACACTCAGGGTGCGAGACCTGGACTGTGTATGCCGGACATTGAATGGGGTTGTCAGAAGTGCACAAAGACAGATTTTTGGAGATGAACTGGTGTTTGTGACAATACGTGGTCCTCCTGATCATCTCCGTAATAATTAAGCTACCATTCACATCTATTGAATTTGATATTGAGATCAGCTATTAGGGAGTCTGTACAGATCTCTTTAGGTCTATACAAAATACTTACAGATTTTAGTTGAAATGGTTAGAATCATTAATTAATCTTTAAACTCATTGTCCAGTGAAAGTTTATGGAATCCCCAGAAAGAGGTTAGAACAAAATATCACTATACAGAGACTGCTCGCTATGCTGTATTTCTGAAGGTTTTGTATTGATTGCTAAGCATGGTCCACTGGGAGGGCACCGTGCTGAGCGTTCTGAGGCCAGGGACCTGCAGGGCTGGAATCGGACAGGAAAGAATATTATGAGTTTCTACTTTGGAGGTGGGAAGGGACGTTAAGGTA